>PVIU01006463.1:0-101544 GCA_004026605.1 Ondatra zibethicus
GATGGATGGATGGATGGATGGATGGATGGGTGGATGGATAGATGATGGATGGTTAGGAATACTTATGGGTACACTGTTGCTTTCAACAAAGCAAACAGCATAAACAAGAACACTGACCTAGATAAGCAAGACAAGAAGAGGACTATGAAGTAGACACAAGTCCAATTCAAGGAGGTGGTGCAAAGTATAAGAAGCAGGAAAAAAAGTAGGTGAAAGGCGGAGGGTAGTGCTAATGGATGGAGAGTGTCACAGGCCAAAGGTAAAAGACATCAGGCTGGGGACAAAGCACCTGGGCAGACCTGTGGGCTGCGATGTTTATCTCTGTCCACCAGCACATTTGCTGCCAGTGGGGAAAAATTGGAACTTCAAACATTTGCACCCTTGGGTTCAGTATAATGTCAGATAATGAGGTGGAAGGTTATTCTCTCAACCAGCTAACTTGCTCAGCTGGTTTCCAGGTTTGGTTTCAGTCCTTTTTCAGTTTCCAACTGTCTCGGGTTTTCTGGTTTAATTTGAGGCAACATTGCTAGGATGGGGCAAGCATTTGTTTTTGTTGATTTGTTGCCTATGCAGACATAGTGTGCAGGTTGAACCCACCTCATAGAAAAGAACACTGAAGGTCACAGGAAGGAAAGGCCTTTGAATAAATCTAAGCAGTTGATGTATTCCATGTACCCTGATGTTTGCTGAGCCACAAGTCTCTCCTGGCCCTCTCCTTTCTTTCTCTGTCTCTGTCTGTCTCTCTGTGTCTGTCTCTCTTCGTCTCTATGCATCCCTTCCATCCCTGCACTAGCTTTGCAGCCCTCTGGTCTTTTTGACAGAACAGTTTTCTTTCTGGTTCACCCTCTCCACAAGTCCCCCGGTACTGAATCCACTAGTCAGATATTAATTAAGGCTTCTCAGAATTACCATATTTCCTCAGAATTTGCTTTAAGCTGTGAAGGATCCCTCTGAAATCTGCTTTATTCTGTTCCTTCTTTGGCTTGTGAGCAAAACTCAGTAAGACTAGAGAGAGAAAAGAAAGACGTAAGGATTGTTCAACACATCAGCCCATCCACTGTTTCCTTGTCCTGGGGGAGGGGACCCAGGTTGAAGGATAGTGACAGATTTTACCTCTAGCATCTTTTTCACCCTTACAACTCAACTAAAATGAAAGAAAAGACAATAGAAAGAGAAGGAAGGGTAGGAAAGGAAGAAAAACAAAAGAAACTAAGGGCAGGAAAGACAAAGGCCTATTGTCTCAGGTGGCATCCTTACCTGATTGGTACAGCCTTAGCCAGTTTCATGGCTACTTACAACATCTGCCCTACCTGCTTGCTTGCACACGCCCTTCAAATTGGCTTTGAATTTTACTGCATTTTCTAAGCAATAAAACTTGCCTTATTCATACAGTCAGCTCTCCAGGTACAGAGGGCATAGTCCAACGATACCTCTTCTGGAAGTTGCTCACTGTCCGTAGGCGCACTATTAGAGGCAGATTATATTTTATAGATGATTTCCTTTTTCCAAAGCAGATGTCTCCAGTGTTCTGTCTCCAACACAAAGTGCAAAAAACTCAGGCCTTGTAAGCATTTAACAAGCACCAGCAAGAACGAGGACAGTTAAAAGAAAAAGACAGCTGTTCTCCATGCAGGTCACGCCTGAATTTGTAAGATTTCTTTAATTATCATGATAACACTCCATCATCAGATTTCTAAAGTGAGAAAAATAAAGATTTGTAGATACTTTTGTGATCAAGTGTCATTGCTTTAGTGAAAAAAAAAATGTATCTAGGTATCTGTCCCTGTATCTGATTATAGTAATGAGGATAATAATAACAAGTTATACTTTTATAGGCCTCAGACTCCAAAGGCCCTTGAGCGCCTCACATCCCCGTCATCTTTACTGTAACTTGCAGCTAATTATATACTGGCAGTCTGAGCGTGTGAGGAAAAGTGCTTGTCGGTGACCTGACTCACTTGTAATAGGGAGGTCAGGGGTTCAAATCCTGAGAAGGACACTGGGAAGCAAAAGTAGCAGCTGCCTCAGACACTCCATGTCAACAGTCTGCAACCCACAGCTGCTTGAGAAAGAGAAGGTTGAAATATCACAGGTCAGACAGAAGGATACACCAAGGCTTGTGATGGTCATTGATTTGGATTCTCCAAGACTGCCTCTTTCGAAAATAATCTCTGCTTTTAAAAGTGTTTTAATTTGTTAACTTTAAGTATTAGCTGTTTTTCTCATTGCTGACAAAGGCAACTGAAGGAGAGAGGGTTTATGATGGCTCAGGGTAAGGAAAGGCTTGGTAGGAAGGGTATACCTGGCTGTAGGAGCGTAGGGAAGCTGGTCACATTCCATCTGTAATCAGGAAGCTGACAGAAGGAATGCTGATGCTCAGGGCTCTTTCTCCTGTCTATTTAGTTTGTGACACTAGACCATGGGATGGTGCTGCTCACATTCAGAGTCAATCCTCCCTGATCTGTCTAGAAATTCCTTCCCACTCATGTCTAGAAGTGTGTTTCCTAGGTGACCCTAAACTCCAGTTGACAGTGAAAATTAACCATCCTAGGCTACTCTAACAAAATACCACAGGCTGGGTGGCTTAAACAACAGAAAACATTTCTTCCCAGTTCTAAAAGAGGATGAACAACCATGAACAAGTTTTTGGTAAGGGCAGTTTGCTGTGGTAACTCCTTCAGCCAATAGCCTTTAAGATGCCAGCCCACTTGGGTATGGTCTCTTATACTATAAATGCAGATATAACACTTCCTCTCTCTCTCTCTCTCTCTCTCTCTCTCTCTCTCTCTCTCTCTCCTCCTGCTGCTACTGCTGCTGCTGCTGCTGGATTCGATTCCTGTTCCCTGCTCATGCAGAGGACTGTGATCTGTGAGTCTACCCCTGAATAAAGAACCCTTTATTGCACTCAATTCTGAGGTAGTGTAGGACTATTCTATCATGTCCATCTACATCAGTTTCCTCTGAGGCTTTTTCTCTTTCATTTTTGAACAGATATATTATCCCTTGTCCTCACATGATCCCCGACTCTGTGTAAGTCTGTGCCCTAATATCTTCTCCAGGGATAGCAGTCTCTTGGGTCAGGACTCATCCTAAAGACACCATTTCACTTTGCCTCCTTGAAGACCATATTTCCAAATGCAATTGCATTCTAAAGTACTGGGATTAAGAGTTCATCCTATGGGGGCCTAAAGGAAATTTGTCAGCACCCCAATTCAGCAGAAAGTAGCCTGAAAAACTACAACCACATTCCCAAAAAAATGGACTATGGATATTTTCCTTTGTTTAGAATATTGGTTATAAGTTGTTTTGGATAATGGTCAGGAAAAAAGCTAAACAAAAATTATTGGATTCAGAGTTCTTGTTCTTTAAAAAAAAGGGGGGGTGAGTTGCTGCGGGACAATGATTTTACCATGTAAACATTTGATTATTGTACTTGTTTAATAAAATGCTGATTGGCCGGTAGCCAAGCAGGAAGTATAGGTGAGGTGACCATGCAGGAAGTAGAGGCAGGGCAATGAGAACAGGAGAATTCTGGGAAGAGGATTCTGCATTCTGCAGTCATGGCCCAGACACAGAGGAAGCAAGATGTGACTGCCTTGCCAAAAAAGGTACCAAGCCACATGACTAACATAGACAAGAATAATGGGCCAATTTAAGATGTAAGAATTAATTACGAAGAAGTCTGAGCTACTGGGCCAATCAGTTTATCACTTTAAAAAAAAAGAGTTCATCATATGAAAGTAAAGTTCATTCCATGACCAGCAAGAATTCAACTCTGGTCTTAGACAGTATTGTTATGGGAATGACTCCTATCTACCCACTCTTCAACCAAAATTTGTCATTTTCATTCAGAGAAAGAGAGGTAAATCTTTTCCCTATGACTTACCCATGGCCTCTTTCCTATGCTTCCATTCAAAGTTAAGCCCAAACTGACCACTTCAAGGAGGCCTTCCCTGACTCACAAAGCTAATGCTGTCCCTCTCTTCTGATCCTCATCAACAGGGCCTGGCTCATTGTTCCATGCCCATTAGCACTTTCCGAAAAAGTCACATCCCCTAACTCCTTCATGTATGCACAATATCTTTTCCTCTAGACTTTATGTTCCAAAGTAAGAAAGACCTTGTCAGAGCTTGTCGCTGGATCCCAGGACCTAATAAGGAATTAGCACATAGTAGGGCTCAAAATCTGCTTAGTGAATGAGTGAGTTTAACAGTTATCAAATGTAGAAGTAATGAAAAAATGTAGTTCCCCACAGGAATTGGAAGTCTGTTTCTTAAGAGTTTCTCAAATGGTCTTTATTCCCTAGTGAATATGCCAAAGATCCATCACAAAGGCTCTGAAATCTAGCTTTGTCTGTACTCAAAGAACAAATCAGTCACCCAGAAGATGTACACCAACCTCACCGGGCTGATGCAAAGGGAACCTGCCCACAGGAAGGACAGAAGATAGGGCTGTGTGATCATGAGGTTTATAGCAGAACATTACATCACATCTGGCTAGCTCTCTGATCTCACAACAGCAATATCTTATCAGTGCCAGTGTAAGCTGGAAGTTCCAGGACAAGAGGTCAGGGCAGCCTCTGCTTCAGGGCTTTTCTATCCCAAGGTCCCTGACTCTGTCCAGTCCTTTCTTATAAAGCACTCGCGTTGTGGAGATGCTAACATATGGGCCCCTCAAACTCATCTCTTGGCCTGGTAAGCCATCTGCCTATTTCACACTTCCCACATCCTTACTCCAGTTTATCTTAAAAGTTTAGCTCTAGCTCAGGGAGATGGAGGTAGGCAAAACCAGAGTTCACTGCATAGTGTGGATGTATTTATTTAAACATGCATTGAGCATCTTTTGTATGCCGGAGAAAGTGAATACTGTGACACAGAGCATGAAGGTCACACTCTGCAAAGTGTGCACTCTCTGGAGGAACAGAAAGACTATGGACAAGAAAATAGCAAAAAACAAGAAGAAGCATCAGGGAGTGATGAGGAAAATCAAATGACGGTATGCTGACAAATGGCCTCCCTTCTCAAAGAGAGGACAATGACACTGAAGCCAATAGTATGGAAACAAGGAGACAAGTCTAGAAGGACATTTTCCAGAAAAGACACAGAAACTGTAAAGACCTCAGAGCAAAGTATATCAAGGACAAGTGCAAGGGAACACAAGCAGGCCAAGAGGGGGCAGATGGGGATCCTAGAGAATCACAGCATGGGGGGAAGGTGAAGGCTCAGCTGGCCAGACCTGCCTGAACCTCATGGCAAAAGGACAGGAAAGCTAGGAGAGAGTTTGGGCCAAGGAGGTCACATGACCTAATTTAAATCTTACTAATGGAGGTTGTGTGGAAGTGAAGATGAAGTAGAGAGACCAGCTAGGTGGCTACTCCTGCAGTACATGAGGGAGATAACAACAGCAGGAAATGGTGAGAATGAAGAGAGCCGAGCCTGTACAGCTCGGCCACGGAGGCAGATCTGCAGTGAGGTTGGAAGCCCCATTAGCCACACAGGAATGCCAAATGGCTTGTTACATAGAAGAGTCTGTATTAAAAAGAGGGCTTGAGAGCAATGGTAAGAAACCTTTAAGTCAACAGGACATGGTGCTATAGCTCTTTGCCTATATAGAATCACCAAGATGAATGTGCAGACTGAGAGGGAAGCGACTCTGCTACAGGTGTGGTGGTTTGAATAAGAATGTCCCCACAGGCTCATAGATTTGAATGTGTGGTCATTAGAGAGAGGCACTACTTGACAAGGATTAGGAGGTGTGACCTTGTTGGAGGAAGTGTGTCACTGGGGGTGGGCTTTGGGGTTTAAATGCTCAAGCCAAGCCCAGTGTCTCTCTTCCTGCTGCCTGCTGATCCAGATGTAGAACTCTCCGGAGCCATGTCTGCCTGCATATGACCATACTCCTTGCCATGATGACAATAGACTAAACCTCTGAAACTGTAATCAAGTCCCAATCAAGTCTTTCTTTTGTAAGAGTTGCTGTAGTCATAGTGTCTCCTCACAGCAATAAAACTTTGGCTAAAAAAAATGCTAATATTCCATCTGTGGTAATTAACTTTGCATGTTAACTGACTGGTTAAGGGACACCTAGAAGTCTGGTAGAGCATGTTTGGGGGCATGCATATCTAGGAGGATGTTTCTAGAAGAGACTGGCATCTGAATCAGTGGCCTGAATGAGGAAGATCCATTCACCTATTTTGGGAGGACATCATCCAAGTAGCTAATGGCCTGGATGGAACAAAAAGGTAGATGGAAGGTGTGGTCTCTGTCTAGCAGCTGAAGCATGCACCTTCCCCTGCCCTTCAACATCAGATTGATAGGTTCTCTGATCTACAAACCAAGAAAGTTGCACAGGTAGTCAGTAAGGTCTTGTGGTCTTGGCCTCAGACTGATAATTAAGACATCAACTCCCCCATTTTTATGGTCTTTGTACTTAAACTGAGGCCTGCAACCAGAATCCCTGGATCTCCAACTTTCAGGTAGGAACAACTCAGCTTCTGTATTTTTTTCCATAATTCAACCTGTCTCCTTAATATATGGAGGTAGATGGCTGCACATTGCTGAAGATACTTGTATGATTTACTATCACTCATATACAAGAATGGTAATATATATGTATATATATATATATATATATACACAAATATATACCTAAACACATGTGTATATATATTCATGTAGATATATATATGTATATATAAAATATCATTTTCTCTAAAGTCTGAAGAACCCTGACTAATACATTAACAGAGAAAGAAGAATCAGTAAACATTTTCAGGAAAAGTAGGCTATAGTTGTGAGGAAAGAAAAACCTGAAGGATGAGGTATCATGGAAGCCTAGAGATGAAGGTGTTCAAAAGAAAGATCTGACCAATGTCTGGAACATAAGGCAGGAGTTAGGGGATGAGGAGAGAGGAATGATAGAGATGAGTGGTAAATTTGGAAGGAGCAGTTTGAATTTAATAGCTTGAAATCCAGTTGAGGTAGGTGGAGGGCAGAAGAAATGCAGAAGCATAAACAGTCATTATACACAGATTTTTTTTTTCCTTGATTTGCCAAAAAAGCAAGCAGGGAAATTGGTGGAAGAGTAGCCTCAAGCAACATATATTATTTTACGTACTAAGTAATATCCAAGAGAATTCTTGTATACTAAGAAAAGTGACTCACAGGCAAAGACCAATGATACGACATAGTTCAAGGAAGACCAGTGAGCTGAGGTGTGGAACAAAGAGCCAGGCTGGCCTTTGTCGGGATTGGAGCCTCGCTACCTTCCCTTCCACTGAGCAACAAGTAGTTTCCAATAGAGGAAAGCAGGTAGAGCAGAGGGACACAGCTGAGTTTTCCCGAGTCCAGGCTGCTAGGGAGAAAGAGGTGCTAGGTAAAAGATGTGGCGGCGAAAGCTTGAGGAGAGGAGACAAATGGGGCTGGGTGGCTGCACTGTGCTGGAGATGCTTGGGCCATTTCCTCTCATGAATTTACAGTGAGCTCAGACAGCACCACACTAATGACAGCTGGAGACTATGGTGGTCAAGGGAAGGAAAGGCACTGGTGAGCTGGTGCCATTTGGGAAGCTTTGTTGAAGAGGCTATGTTTGAACTGAGACATTGCAGGTCCGTGAGATGCAAATGCAGTAGGCACTGTGTGGATTAGCATGGAGGACTGACCTTGATGCCGAGGACCAACAGCGATGGGACCAGCCTTGTGGAACAGTGGAAGGTTCTGAAGAAGGCACAGTGGGAAGGTTAGAGCCTGGAGGGTCGCCCCAGCATCTGGTGTATAGAATAGATTGGAAGGCATTTTCCGGTCAAGAGATGTGGCCACAGTTAAAACCATTTTGGAGCACAGAGAAAACAGGGTGTTTTGGGTCTTGTCCATTTGTAAGCTGTTGGATTAGTCACTGTTAACCTACCCTAGATGAAACAGTCCGGCCACTGATGACCTGTTCACCTGACAAACCGACATGTGTAGCGGTGGCACAGGTCATGCCCAGCGTGCTGCCACTATGGCAGCTGTGTGCTATGTTCTCATGTGCACTTGAGGACAGTCTTCGGAAGAAGATATATTCACTATTCTCATCGTATGAACAAGGAAATAAGCCACAGAGACTTCTATCTCAAGTCGCACACCTCTCCTGCTAGCTCCTTTACTAACAGTGCTGTTGCAGAAGAAAACGTCGTCACACAAAGAAGAGACCAAGTCCCAGTTCTACATAAAGAAAGTAGGACGCGGATGACTTATGCCGAACTGGAATGCAGAAGACATGGGTATGGGGAGCTCCCAGATGGCTGGCTCCTCCCACAAGGCCAACTGGGCACCCTTTAATCACAGAAGTCCAAAAACAAGAGCAGGGAGGCAAAGAGAAGCCTTGAAAGTCACTGTGTCTCCTCCTGCCCAAAATAATTCCAGAGAAAAATGCCAAACCAAGCAATTCTTGTGCTGACCTGCTGCTCTGTTCTAGAGAGGTAGTTATCATGCTTCAGTGAAAAACGAAAACACGGCACATAGTCCCTGGGAGCCAAAGGGTGTTTGTATTGTTTGAAAATGTTTTGGTTTTGGTTTGTTTTTTTGTTTTTCTGTGATTTCACCTATTTCTTCCATACGGCTCCTGAGCTACTTGTGACAAAGAGGATTTTACATGTCAAGGACACAATGCAGGGCCTTCCCAGAATATAGAGGAGCGTGACTGTGTTAGCCGGTACTGCTCAGGAGCCAGAAAACTTGATGATAGGTGTGTACAGGCAGATCATTCCCCAGGATGTTCAGGGAAAAGGCTGCGGCTGAAGAGTTTATTTGGTTCCTCCCAATAGGTCAGTTTTAGAATCACAAAGTGTTCTGGGGTCACTTGGAAAATAAAGAAAACAGAATGTATCCGATCCCTGCCCAGGCTGGGGAAGCAAATCCCCAAATCACACAGTCTGAAGAAGGATTTGGTTTCATTAAAAGCAGCCACTGGCATTTGGCTTCTGAGGATGAAAGTGAAAGCCCCTCAAACAGGCTCGAACACGAGCAGAATTTCCGGACAAGTCCCCGGGGTGCCAGAATTGTTTCCAAAGAAGGCATGAGCGTCCATGTCTTCCCAGAGATTTGAAAACCAGGGGCATTTACAACACATTTATCCCAGCCTCACACAAAGGGCTGGGGAATGAAAAGGCAACGGCAACATGGTTGATTTAATGTGAGTAACGGCCTTGTGCACGCTGGTCTTCTCATCTTACCGGTGAGGAAACTCAGACCAAAGTGAGATCAGTGGCCCAATAAAGTTCACGTATGAAGTAGCAGCCCCAGACACTGGTCAAAGTCTTCCCAGTGACACAGACCACTAATTTTCACGAGGTCAGGCCTCACCAGGCCATGTTCTTCATGCCATCATAATTCAGGCTTTCTGATCTTTTCCTTTGGGTCTACAAAAGTTTATATTTGATTCTAGCCTGATTCTCAAAGCCTGTGCCCTGGGCTCCATCTTCAAACAAAGAAGCTCTTCTGTTGATTTGTGTGTTTTCATCAGTATTCTTCCAGACAGGACAGACACTGTCCACCCAAACTCTAGAAATCCAGAGAACGAATGGATCAGAAATAAAGCACAGGCAGGTGCAGGCTTTAATGAAGGGACCTTAGTCAGAGAGGCCACAGATCCAGGGTCGTGAGCTTCCTCACACTGATCTAAAAAAGAAAAATGGATGGGGTGGTGAGAGAGGAATAAAGAAAACAAGAGAGAAGAGAGGGAGGGAGGGAGGGAGAAAATTTAAAAATAAAAGAGAGTGGGGAGAGGCGATATGAGAAAAGAAGAGCGGAAGAGAGGAGGGATAGAGGGATGGGCAGAAGGAGTGAGGGAGGGAAGGAAGAGAGGAAAGGAATGAATATCTTAGTTGCTTTTCTATTGCTGTGATAAAACACCATAACCAAGGGATTTATAAGGGAAAGAATTTAATTTGGTCTCAGTTTCAGAGAATCAGATTCCATGACCATCATGGCAGGGAACATGACAACAAACAGGAGGCAGGCATGGCCCTGGAGCAGTGGCTGAGAGCTCACAGATTGAGACACACCCAAAAGGCAGGGAGAGAGACTGTGGGAATGGTGAAAGTCTTTTGAAACCTCAGCTCCCCCAGCAACACCTCCTTCCTCAAGGCCACGCCTCCTAATCCTTCCCAAACAGTCCCAGCAACTGGAGAGCATGCATTCAAATCTGTGAGCTTGTGGGGTCACTCTCATTCAGACCACCACGTGGAGGAAGGTAAGTTGCTTTGTCAAACGTACTGTCTCCTCGAAACTCAAAACAGAAACCAGCCACGCTGTCCAGCACCCTTATAATCGCATAGTGGTACCATGAATCCTCCCTTGTCCTGGGGATTTTGGATGAGCTACTATGATGCACCTCTGAGCCTCTTGGCTCTCTGCTATGGGGCCATCAAATTCTCCATTTCAGAAACCTCAGACCACACTTTCTCCTGCAAACATCTCAGACCTGCCCTTGGACCCAGAAAAGGACACAAAAAAAGGTTCATGAGTCCCTACAAAGCTTGCCTCAGAAAAAAACCGTCTGCCCTCTAGAGATCAGGTATCAGTCATGCAACTGCACATGTAAAGTGGCAAAGATACCCCCCAACCCTTCAGGAACAGCCTGCAGCTCTGGGAAAACAATGTTTCTCTTGGCTCTCTAACGCAATTCTATCATCTGGTTTAAGGAATTCTAGAAATTGTTTTCTCTCAAAGTTCTCTCTCCTTTCTGAACACCCCTAAACTCTAAGGAACAATCTCATCTATCAGAAGATCTCTAGTACCAACTCTGCAGGGAAACTGCAGGTTTTCTGCTCTGAAACTCCCCGTTCTCACCCCTCCCAAACGCCTTCACACCCCCTAGGAGCATCAGGAGGGCACACAGACAGGCTTGCTGGCCTTCCGACAGGCGGCAGGCACTTGTGTGACCAAATCAGGGAGGGACAGGAGTGCTGAGCACCAAAGATGCCAAGTGTCGCCATGCCTGACTCCTCCAGCCAGTCCTCTGACAAGGCTTAAAGACGCCTCCTGCTGTCTGGCTCTCCTACATGGTGCACACCTGGAAAGGTGACTCCAAGGGACTTTCCGTCAGGGCCTCTGAGTGTCTCCATGCCGAAAGCTGAAGCCTTTGACCCTTGGCTGCCATGCTGTTGTGAGCACATCTGATTTTGTCCAAGACATGTGGAAAGAAGAATGTAGCTGTCACAGGTGTCAACCTCTACCTGACAGGTACAGATCTGGAGACCGGTTGTAACTTGCTGCTCCGCGTTGCAAGAATCTTCCCTGTGACCTTTCGTGTGCAGATGGGCAGGCGCCAGCCTCTACATGCTAATGCGTCCCTTTATATTCCGTGCTTTTCCTCCAGCTTTATAACTGCTTGATGGGAATTCATGAGCTATGGTAACCAGGGTAGGAGAGCTGTTCTCACTTCAACCAGAGGAAACATGCTTGGAGGGGGCACTGGCTGTTCCTAGCCACTAAGATACCAACTGAGCAGTGAAGCTACAACCCTGACATATTTGATGGACTCTTGGATCTGTCACACATTTAAAAATATGTAATCTGATTCTAGTTTACATTTTGTCTTATATATCTAGTTGTTTGCTGTCTCATTTGAGAAAATATTACAGATAGCAATTTCCTTTAATTTTTGTTGTTTATTTATTTATTCATTCATTCATTTGGCTTTTTGAGACAGAATTACTTTGTGTGGTCCTGGCTGTCCTGGAACTCACTCTGTAGACCAGGTTGGCCTCAAACTCACAGAGTTCTGCCTGCCCCTGCCTCCCATGTGCTGGGATTAAAGGTGTGTGCCACCACCAGGCTGCAATTGCCTGTTATAAAGCACAATTGTTCTACTGTCTTGAGTTTTCACAGCACATGCTAGATGTAGTCACCGTCTTAGTTTTTAGGGAAAGGCAAATTTTTATCTAACATACCACACTGGCAATAATATGGCTGCCATTGGGAATAAGTATAGCTCAGAGCCGAAACAAAAAGTTCACTTGTAGAAATGGCTGGTTACTCAAATGTCATGTTCTTTGATAGCTGGGTAGTGTGGGCATTTGTTCTATCTAAGAGTCATTAAGATTTTCTCAGTGAGTTGACGACTTGGATTTCAACTTTAATTTATTCTGCCACCACCTTGGTTTTTCAAAACGAAATATATTTACAGCCATTAAATTTTTTATTCAAATTTCTGATCCAAAAAGAATTACTTGGAAATAGAAGTCTTCTGTACCTCTGAGACTCTCTGAGCCTAAATCTTCATAAATGAATACAAAGAGCCACAATCAAGACAGGCTTGCCTGCAGCAGAAGTATCTGAAGTCACAAACTAGAACAAACATTTCAAAAACAAGTTGGTGAAATCTGGGGAGGTTGAATGGGAACTCTCTGGAGAGTGAGTAGCTTCTGGAGACTCAGTTTCAGTGGGGTCATCACACGTTTATGGGTTTTATTTCCAGGAACGCCACTAGATTCTCACAGCAAAGAGCCAAGAAGAAAACCCTCCTAGCTGCAGGGGTGGCAGAGGAAGGAACCCCTCCTAGCTGTGGGGCGGTATTGGGGGGCCGACCCCTCGTAGCTGTGGGGTGGTGGAGGAAGCCTCCATGTTGAAATATGGCAAAGCATATTTACTGTCCCTCTACTAGGACAGTAAAGGATCAGGGAGGCCGAGGAGGAAGGTAAAAGGTGGGAGATACAAGTAAGGTACAATGATGTATGTATGAAATGACATATTTTAAAAAATAATTTTGAACAGTAACTTTAAATTTGATTTTTTTAAAAAAAAATGTGTTCTCTAAACCAAGGACTTCTCTCTAGAAAAAAAAAAAAAAAAAAGAACTTTGCTAAAGCCTTCTCCCTTAGAGGGAAAGGGACTTACCCGAGCAGCACTCTCTAACTTACCTGCGATGGGTAAGGACCTAACAGATGGCTGTATGGGTCCATACATACCCAGCTTGCCCAGGAAAAGGCCTGAGACTCCACAGCTCTTCTGCAGTAGCGGTACAGCAGCAGATCATGTGGGGGCGAGAATTTCCTGAAGGAGAGACCCTTAGGGAAGAGAAAAAGATAAAATTAAAAAGGAAAAATAAACTACAGAACAGGAGCCACCACCTCCAGTGACTGTGAAAGGCTCTGCTCCGGCGCTCATCACCCAGAGCTGGCTCTAACTTTCAACAAAAACTTAGGAGGGAGACATGCTTAAAGAACAAGGGAAGAAATTAATAACTAAAGAGGAAAGAAAACAGAAAATATGGAGACAGGACAAAGCAAGACTTGGAAGCCGACTAGGCCATGGCCTGGACTGCTGTTCCTATCAGCAGCCTGAGGAGATCTGTGGAAATGACTTGCTATTTACTTGAAGAAAAAAAAAACCCTAAAATATCCTGCATATCAAAATTTCCATATTCATGCTAAGAATTCTCTCCACACCGTCAAAGAAACTTTGTGTCAAAAAACCAAAAGGAAAAAAATAACTTTTTGTGACTTGTGCTCAGAAAATGTATAGAATCTTGCAGAAATTTAGGATTTCCATGCAGACTCTCTGGTCATTGATAATATCAAGTTAAGCAAAGTACCACCAGCCTGACACCATTTTGACTATGTTAATAAACTATTTCTGTCACATTGAAATTATCTTCATTGGAAAGAAATAGAATGTTCCTAAGTCAGAAGAGGAGCTAACACAGAAAAAAAAAATCCCAGAAGAAACAAAAACTATGACTCACAAGTGAATTCAGTACAGAATAAATGAAAAAGAAAAAGTTTGTTTTGTTTTGCTTTGCTTTGCTTTCCTGGGGGATTACTTGACAGAGAAATTAAAATAATTTTAATTTTAATTGATTTGTTAAGGGTTCCAGTGCAACTTTGAGCAAAGTCAAGCTCAGGTGTAAATAAGCAAAGTGGAAATGCATTAAAAAATGAATCAGAAGCAAGGTAAAAAACTGAAGAGTCCTGTGTCAGAAATGGAGAAAGCCTTCAATGGGCTCTTCAGAGCAGCAATGAGAACCAGTAATTAACCAAAGGTTAATATATTAACCAAAGATATTTCAGGAGAAACACCCCATGCAAAATACAAAGGAAAAATGATAAAGAATGGAACACTATATCAAAAAGCTATGAAATGATTTCAAAATACGTAGCATCTTAGAAGAACAAAAAGATGGGAAGAAATATCTGAAGTAACAATGACCAAGAATTAGACGGAATTTAGTGGCTAATACATCCGAGAAGCTCATTGCCCAGCAGGATAAATTCCAGAATATCTACACCTGGAAGTTCTTACTCAAGCTAAAAACAAATTCAAAGGGGAACTCATAAGGAAAAAGCGAAGTGAGCAAATAACAGACACAATGAAGGACACAAAGTTCTCTTCTGGCAGCCAGAAGAGAAAAGTGAGGTGCTTGTGTGGAGAGAAAGAAGAGCGCTCTCCTAGAATAATACATCTGGAGAATGTCCCTTAAAAAGTGAGAGAGAAATGGCGACTGTCAGATGAATAAGAATGCAACTCATTATCAGACCCGCCCTGGGTAAGAAATACAAACCTCCAATAGGTTTAGCAGTCCCAAGTGGTCAGCCCTAAACACATATACATGTGAGCTATACTAAATGGGCCCAGCAGGTTGTATTTATGTATGCACACAGACACATACATGCAATAACAATAAAGATGTCACATGAACTTGAGAGGGAGAGGAAAGGACACTAGAGGAATTGGAGGAGGGATCTGGAGAGGTTTAAATAATGTAAATACAGCTTCATGTATGAAATCCTTAAAGATGTACTGAAATACGATCCTTTACGAAATTTAATATTTCTAATAAAGGATAAAAATAAAAAGGAGGAGAGCTACACATCTCAAAACAAGGGCCTACATAAAGAATGAAAGGCAGAAGAGAAAATAAAGTTTTTATTGCATTTATTTTAATTTATCTAAAATGATAACTGTTTAATAATTCTAATAATGAAATGTGGTTTTGCTTATGAGTGAGTGATGTCATCAGGGACAGGAGGGAATAACTGACTGGAAATATTTTAGTATAAAGCTCCTGTACTTTGTAGAAAGTGACATTGTTTTAGTTGGGATAGAAATAGGTGAGTGGTAAACAGACTTTCCAGACTCAAAAAATCACATTGTCTAAAATATATAACCAACATGCTAAGATGCTAGGTAAAAATCAAACACCTAAAATCCTACATACATCATACAGAAAGTCAGTGAAAATCAGGAACGGCAGGAGGGAAGAAAAACAATGAACAAAATAGAAGCGACATCTCGAATACTAACCCAATTTTCTATCAGCAATCCATTAATGTGATTACCGATCTAAATACAAATTTTAAAGCACGTATGTAAAACACAGAAGTAATGCTGTCTGTAAGAAATTTGCTTTAGATATAAAATCTAGTTAAGTTGAAAAGAGAAAACTTTGTGCCAGGAGAACATCAGAGAAAAAAAAGGCTGAGGTGGCTATCCTAATTTCAGGCAGTGGATACCTTAGAACAGGGAAACTGTGAGAGGCCACAGCGAGTTAATTTTGTCAAAGGAAATAACACCCTAAATTTAACATCTATGGACTAACAGACAACGCAGCATCAAAATATGTGAGACGAAAGTTTACAGAACTTCCAGGGAAAATAAATAAATAGTACTATTTTCATTGGAGAAATTTATTCCCCTCCAATAGTTGAGAGTTCTCAAGCAACCAGAAAATAGCTAAGAATATAGTCAACCTGAACAGCGTTGTAATCTATTTAATCGAATTAACGTTTACAGAGCACTTGACCCTACAACAGCATGTCTTACTTTGTCTGTTCAAACAGCTATCACGATATCAGACCGGATAGTTTAGAAAGAACAGTGACTGTTCTCATCATTGGCCTACATTGCTCTCTGTTGCTGTGTCAAAGCCTGGCCAAGCCAACCTGGGGGAGGAAAGGGTTCATTTGTATCGTACTCCCACATTACTGTCAATCATTGAGTGGCCCAGGGCTAGATGTAGAAACTGAAGTAGAGGCCACAGAAGAGCGCTGCTGATCA
Source organism: Ondatra zibethicus (assembly GCA_004026605.1). Lineage (NCBI taxonomy): Eukaryota > Metazoa > Chordata > Mammalia > Rodentia > Cricetidae > Ondatra > Ondatra zibethicus. The sequence continues at coordinate 16,038 of PVIU01006463.1, forward strand.
GCTAGCTCCCTCTGGCTCACTCAGCGGCCTTCCTTATACAACTCAGAACCATCTGTGCAGGGATGGCACTGCCCACAGTGGACTGGGCTCTCCTACATCAACTTCAATTGAGAAAATACATTTGGAGTCCTCCATCATCTCTGACACTAATGATCTTTCTGCCTCCTCTTCCAAAAAGATCCCTGAGCCTTAAGTGGAAGGGTTTGATAAAAGACATCCCATTTAGGGCTAAGAGGGAGAATCTACGAGGATTTGGGGGAGGGGAAAGAATATAATCAAACTTTATTTTGTGGTGATATTATGTTTGTACTCTACAAATAAAGCTTGCCTAAAAGGATGGGCTAGCCTTTAATTAACCATAGATGTTTGGAGGTCTGAACAGACAGACCGGAAGTGATATGGCTGGGCAGAGAGAGGAAGTGATAAGGCAGGATTGAGAGTCTAGAGGTAAGAGCTCTAGCGGCTGGCTGCTCTGCTTCTCTGATCTTTCAGCTTTCACCCCCTAAAATCTGTCTCCGGGTTTTGATTATTAATACCAATTAGAACTTGTGCAACAATTAGTGCCCAATTTTATGGCATGAATTCATGAAAAAGCCACTTACCTGTGGCTTTGCAGCCATTGGCACACACCAGAGCTGCACACTGGGGCTCCTACCCCCACAGTTACATTTTCTTTTCTTTTTTTTCCCCAGAGTCTCTGAGCAAGTTTGGGATTTTCCTGTTGTAGCCTCTCTAAAACAGTCTCCAGCTGCTACCAAACTCCAGAAGCACCTGGGCTTCTAACACCACAGGACTTGCCCGCCCTAAACCTGGTTCTCCTTTAGGCAGCTCCCACCACCAGTCTCAGCTCGTGGCTACAAGCTCACACCTGTCTTCAGCCAGACTATGCACCGACTGTGTTCTCCAGACATGCTGCTAAGTGGCAGCCTCACACTCCACAGTCAGCAGATTTGGTGAGACACTTGGGAATTCTGGTTTGGTTTGGTTTGGTTTTTTGAGACAGGGTTTTTCTGTAGCTTTAGGGCCTGTCCTGGAACTAGCTCTTGTAGACCAGACTGGCCTCAAACTCACAGAGATCTGCCTGCTTCTGCCTCCCTAGAGCTGGGATTAAAGGTGTGCGCCACCACCACCTCGCTCACTTTGGAATTCTTAAAGGGGGGAATTAGCTTTAAAGAGAAAGAGAGAGGGAGGTAGAGAGAGAGAGTTTTCTTTTCCCATGATGGAGAGTATAAGTTCTTTGTATGATTATGCAATGCATGATTAAAAATTGTAACAATTAAATGAAGGGATCACTTAACTAGAATTGACATAATGTTAATTATCACCTTGATAATTCTTGGTTTATCTCTGAAAAAGTTGATTGATATGAGTGCCAACATGCAGGCTGTAGAAAAACATATTAAAACAGATCATAGAGATATTCAGATCCAGAGACAGGAATTTAATAAAGAACCAATTTCAGCATTGTACTTTAAGGTTAGAGAGGAACAGCCTAAGGTTTTCAAATAACCAACTTTAATTTATCCAGTCACCTTACAGTAACAACTACCAAATGATATATTATCTCCAAATCCATGCAAGAGTTAGATGGACTCCTGTGGAAATGTTAGATTTAAGGAGACTCAAGGAAACAATAGTCTCATATGGCATGCATTCACTTTTTGTGAAACAGATGTTAAACTTGTGGTCAACTTGTAATAGAATCATCCCTAAAGATTGCAGAGACTTTGTAACAGCAGTTTTGGAGCCTGGTCCTCAATTACAATGGAGGAGCTTGTGGAAAGAGGAGGCTAAGATCATTAAACAATGGAGTAGGGCTAGCAGTATTCAATTCTCCCAAGATCAACTTCTTGGAGAAGTAGATTATGCTAATGTACAAAGGCATATGGAGACCACACTCTGGATTTATGCCACACAGCAGCTTTGAATGCTTGGGACAGAATTGGAGAAGTGGGAAATAAAATTGAGTCATTTACTAAAGTTATACAGGGCCCAAAGGAAACCTTCACTGATTTTTTTTTTTACAAAGACTGACTTCAGCAGTAAATAGAATGATACCAAATTCAAAATCTATATGAATAAAATTGAATCTCTGGCTTTTGAAAATGCTAATGCACAATGCAAAAGGGTACTTAGTCTGTTAAAGGCAAGATCAGCATCCCTGGAGGAATGGATCTGAGATAAAATCAATATCGAATCTCATGACCATGATGATGCTTGGATAGGAGAGGTGATTTCCAGAGGTTTGAAGAAAAATTGAAATGTCAAGTGTCTCAATTATTGCAACAAGGTCATCTTAAAAGGGACTGTAATCAGGGCATTGCTAGAAACAATGTTTTTCTAAGCATAATTTAAATGGATTGTCCCTCCCTTCTGGATTATGCAAAAGGTGTGGCAAAGGTAGGCATTGAACTAATGAATATAGATCAACAAGAGACAGTCAAAGTAACCCTTTACCATCAGGAAGCTCCTTTAGTGGCCTCTCACAGGCCCCCATGCCAAATCAGTTCAGTCATTTCCTGTAACCATGGAGGAAAGAAACTCCTTCCCAGAGCAATTAAAGAACCTTTAGGCCTGTTGTAAAAAAACATTCTTCTCTGGGTGATAGAAAAGCTATAGAAGAGAGAACAATAAATTCAGGAAAAACATAAAGCAAGTATTATAAAGGTTCAGTTTGAACAAGAGAGGTGATTAGAAGAGGTAATCATTAATCAGTGTGACCATTCAGTTTAAACTAACCTATATGACTAATGAATGATTCTCATTTGATCAGATATAACTTGCCAAAAGGAAACCTCCCCAAAATTAGGGTTGGGGAAGGGTTTTGTTTTTGTCTTTTCAGGAGAATAAAGGTATCCAGCTAAAGAATCTGAAGACCACTGGACAAATGAGGCATCTGAAGAAAAAGAACAAATAATCCAGAAAAAAAAATCTCAAGAAAAAGAGTAAGTTGGTTTTCTGGAATATCATATCTCCAATAGGATAAATTTTCATAAATCTTCCTAAATGTTTGCTTCTGCTGTTCTCTACAGACACATGCAAATACAAATGGTCTTTTTGTAGACCTGATTCAATTGAAAGTTAAAACTGACTTTGGAGTTGGAATGTGGCTCTCCCCTTCTCTAAACCCAAGCATGCTTGTTAAAGTAAAATCCAAAATATCTGTCTCATGTCAGAAGAACCACCTGACATGGGACAGAAGAAAAACCAAACTTAAGGGACTATTTTATTGCTATTAATCTCATAATCCTTTGGTTTTATTTTGATTCTTTGACATCTTTTCTTGGGGTATAAATATCTCAAAATTTATAAGATTAATATATATATTTTTTTAAACTTCTAGTCATGAAAAATAATGGTCATATAGACTACTAACTCATTCTAGAAAAAGGCTCCATCTAGTTTCCTATACATGATTTTAGGTTTAAATCTATATCAGGTAAATAAAAATTAAGTTTTTGTACTCTGGTTGTATGTAACAAATATTGATCTTTTAACCTCTTTAAGATCTGCTGCATATGACATTTAAAATGTTTAAATTTTCTGCAGAGAACCATGACCATGCCTAACAGTGACCTTTGAAGTCTCCAAAAGGATGATGGGGACACACAATGATGATTTCACCAGGACAACGGTAACACCACTAAGCTGAAAAATACCACCTAAAAATAGGTTTTGGACTACAAACTGCTCAGGACAGTTTTGAGTTGACTAGCTGAGATGATCCAGCCTGACAAACTACTCTAGCCAGGACTTGAGACAAGCCCTGCACTTTCCCATTATGCAGAGACTGGAAAACAAGTGATACAGCTACCTCTCCTAGGATTTGACAATTAATCCAAAGTTTTCTTTTCAGGATCTCCTAAGGATGTCCCCCAGCCCCAGACAACAGAAAGTAACTTTAAGAACATGATGCCCACATTCTCAAGAGGTGATGTGGGTAGTTTTTGGTCTTTTATTGGGTTATAGATATTTGGCATTGCTTAGTTGGGTTGGTTACAAGTTAATATCGGTAATGGTTAGGAAAAAATGAACAAAGGAGATTAGATTCAGAGTTCTTATTTTGAAAACAAAGTGGGGGATAGGTATGTTAGGATATAAAGGTAGATTGTTGAGTCCACTCTGAAAAGAAAAAGGAGGGATTTAGAAGTAGGATTTTTAAAAAGGTACATTATTGAATCTACTTTTAAACAAAAAAGCAACTATTAGTTTTAAATATTTTACATTGGTATGGATCTTTGTGTATTGATAAAAATTTGAGATTAATTTTGTTAGAATATACTGTACATACATTTCTAATCTTGTTCAAGGTATTGTACCTCTACAGCTCATTTAACAATATAATGTAAATTTCTAGTCCTTGGAAGTTATTATTACCAACTAATTTAAGATATAAAGAAATGCAAGTTAGTAGTCATTACAATCAAACTTGTAGTCATATTATGCATATTTTCAAGGCCAAACATGTATTTTAGAAAGACATGTCATCTTCAAACACTTCAGAGATCTACAGAATATGGCATTTAAGATGTCTTAATAACATAGGTTGTTTTTTTTTTTTATGACAATAAGACATGTCTGCTCCCAACAGCACCAATCTACTTCAAAGATGATAGGCATCAAAGAAGCATCATATGGAGTTTACTTTCTTTGTGGCAAAAGTGAGTCACTGAGCAAGGAAGTGTCCTTACCTCAACTGCTGACAGCATGCTGTCCAAATTAAACAAGCAGGACCCAAAAGAAAGTGACTGCTGAACTTTGCTAAGACAAGGTAGGATAGCCCTTCAGAATATCCTGCTTCACAGAAAAGTCTGTCACATATGCTAGGCTTGTAGGCCAAAGATGGATGCTCCAAAGTTGAGGAACTTTCAGTGACTACCCAGGCAGTCAACTGTTTCTGTCATATCTCACATTTTTTTGGAAGTCATTTGCTTGCACTTCTTGCTTACTCAGGTAATATTATTTCCTTCTCAGGTCTCTGATGGAGTTGACAACTTTATAGGTATAGTTTTCCTTGTTACCAGATTCAGAAAATAAATTCTCGAAAGAGGTGTAAACTGTATAAAGTTGAGAGACATTAAAAGATAGTTTTGGTAATGCAAGTTAGAATAGAGAGTGAATTAGGTACAACCTTTTGGACTCATCAAGAAAGGACTGATATGGAGTATTTTCTATGAATTTGTCCATTGCTAAAGAACTAGACATTGTTGATGTATTCATCACCTATATATATCATATATAGTTATTATACTTATTGTATACAATTTTTCTTATTAGTTATAACCTTTTATTTTAGGCACAAAAGGGGAAATGTGATATTTTGTTTGTACTCTATAAATAAAGCTTGCATAAATATCAGAGGGAGGGGCTAGCCTTTAGTTATACATAGAGGTCTGGAGGTCTGTACAGACAGACAGGAAGTGATAAGGCTGGGCAGAGGCAGGGTAGAGAAAGGAGCTTGGACTCTTTTGGTGCTGAGAGTAATAGAGGTAAGATCTCTAGTGGTTTGCCACTCTGCTTCTCTGATCTTTCAGCTTTCACCCCCCTAAAATCTGTCTTCAGGTTTTTATTATTAATACCAATTAGAATTCGTGCAACACTGCTGTATAAAAACTTTAAGCCAGGCATGGTGACACACGCCTTTAATCCCAGCACTCAGGAGACAGAAGCACGGTGGTCTCTGAGTTCAAGGCCAGCCTAAGCTACGGACAGCCCAGTCTACACAAAAAGAAGGAGGAGGAGGAGGAGGAGGAGGAGGAGGAGGAAGAGGAAGAAGAAGAAGAAGAAGAAGAAGAAGAAGAAGAAGAAGAAGAAGAAGAAGAAGAAGAAGAAGAAGAAGAAGAAGAAGAGGAGGAGGAGGAGGAGAAGGAGAGAGAAGGAGAAGAGAAAAAGAAAAAATAATTAATTAATAAAGAAGAAAGGAAAATAACCCCACAAATATGCCCACAGACTAATTCAATGGAGACAGTTCCTCAGTTGAGGTTCCCCCTTGCAAGTCTGCCATGTGGACAACTGAAGCCCACTCTGAGACCGTCTGAGAAATCCCAGATGGAAAGGCTGTCAGAGACACTATTTGTTGTGGGCCCACCTCCTGGCCCAAGAAGTCTGCTTTTGTTCTGTGGCACCCCACAGTGGAAAAGGATGAAGAAGCCCCCTGAAGTGTTTCACAAAGGAACTAATCCAACTCATGAGAGCACCGTAAGATTTCACCACGTCCCTACTGCCTCCTGATGCCGTGACTTTGGGAACTAGACTTTCTCAAGTGAGGTAAGGTGGTGTACAAATATCAATATTAGGTCTATAGCATAGTAAGACACACATAGTCTACTCAAGCTTAAGCAGAGCAGTAGCTAAAACAGGTTAATACTAGCCATAAAACACATTCAGAAATTTAAAATAATAGAACCAGTACAGTATTCTCACACTACAATAAAAGTGTCATAATTCAAAATAAAAAGATAGTCTAAATCCACCACAGATATCAACAGTTTCAACAACTCACTTTGAAACAGTATGTCTCTGGAAGCATTTTATTAAAAGAATGTAAAGATAAACTCATCAGAGTTCAGGAAGTGCGGTGAAGGCAATGCAGAGGGCCTGCTTACGGTACCAACTATGCTGGGACAGGAGGAAGGTTGAAAGCCAGGAATTCATACTTGCATCTTAAAAAACCAGGAAAATGACAAGACTGGGTTCAGAACTTTGACTTTTCATAAACTCAGTTCAAAATTAATCATAGTCTTAGATAGAAAACTCCAAACTACTGTGAACCAAAGTTCCCGAACAGAACAGAAACTATGCCTCAGGGTAAGCATTGACCAAAGGCTGGTTGACTGGATAAAACTTCAGTGATGCAAATAGGTTGGAATGTCACAGCTCTGGACCTAATTCCAAACTAGTTTAGGCTAGTTTGGAGGTGATCATTCATTGTCCACCCCTGTCTGATCTAACGTCCTGTCAGTAACAGGTGATGTCACTAACGTGCGAAACCTTGGAGAGTTTTACCAGACCACCAGTTCCTACCAAGTCAAAGCCTAAGAATGCCATCACACAGCCTCTAAGGCCTAGAGAGAGGCTTCTCTGCTTTGCTGTCACCCACCCCCTAATGCTTTCATGAACATATTTGAAATATATCTTGGTTTATTATTTTCTTTGCTCTGTTAGTATAAAAACTTCATTAAAGTTGTTAGCACATCAGAACATGGAAATGGGGTAATCTAAATCTGTATCCCCAAGCCATGGCCATTCCTGTTTGGCTCCTGAGTAAACTATTTCTTGTCTCCTTGAAGCAGACTTGTGAATGATTTCACATCATCATTCCAAAAGTTCTGGGTAAAATTTCCTAAGAAAAGATCTAGAAGATTTCTAGTCTGACAGAAAGCTTCTATACAAAAACACAGAAAATTTATTCAAGAAAGCAAAAAGTTTATGATGGGTTTATTAAAATTTAAAACTTTTCAGTGAAAGACACTACTAAGAAAAATCAATACAAGGTTGGGCATGCAGATCCCTGGCCTGACATGTGCAAGGCCTCTTGTTCCAGCTCAATAACCAGTTCGGTAACCTCTCCTTTTATAGAAGCGGAGAAAGAACAAACACACAGCCAGATATACCACACATCCTTAAATTTTATTAATTAAACAAATGAAATTGAGAGTGGCAATTTATACCTGCAATCCCAGCACTCGGGAGGGGGAGACGGGAAAGATTGAGAGTTAATATCATTGCCTTAGTTATTTTTCTAGCTGTGTTACAGAACACCACAACCAAGGCAATTTATTAAAAAAGCGTTTAATAAGGCTTATGGTTTCAGGGGGTCGGTCAGTCCATGATGAGAGCTTGCATGTTTATCCACAAGCAGGAGGCAGAGAGAGCTAACTGGGAAAGGCAAGACTCCTTTGGAACCTCAAAGCCCACCCCCTAGTGGCACACCTCCTCCAATAAGGCCACACCTCCTCCAATAAGGCCACACCTCCCCCAACAGGGCCGCACCTCCTACCCAAATAGCCATCAACAGGGAGCAAAGTATTCAAATATGTGAGTTTATGAGGGCCGTTATCATTCAAACCACCACAGCCATCCCTGGCTGCATGGAGATTTCAAGGCTAGCCCATGCTACATTGAGATGCTGTATCCTAAAAAGCAAAAAATAAAATCAAGAAAACAAACAAACAATCTAAATGTGAACAAAGGATCTGAGCAATCACCTAACAAAAGAAAATATAAAATCATGAAAAGTATGAAAAGATTATCAAAGCCATGCCATTAAGGTTATGTAAAAGAAATGGTAAAATATGACTATTCACTCATTAGAATGACAAAAAAATAAAATAAAAAATCCTACCTAGCATAAATAGATGCAGGAATGTCCAGTGCCTGCAGATGGGAATACAAGAAGTTACAGTCACTTTGGAAGGCACAGGCACTTTTTAACACAGCTAAACCTGTCACCATACAGCTCAGCAAAGCTAAACCTATCAATCATCGTACAACCCAGCAACCATGCTCCTGGATATTTCTGCAACCAACTTGAAAAGTTAAGTCCATATTAAAACTTGCTTGTTGTAATTTCATTCAACTACTATGCCCCCACCCCCAAAAAGAGAGAAGTAACCAAAATGTCCTATCCTTAGTAGGTGATAGCTAGACTGGAGTGTACCTAGGTAATGCAATATTATTGAGCAACAAAAATAAATGAAAGCCATAAAAAGGCATATTCTAAGATAAATGTTTTCTACTTTATGAATCTAATTACATGACATTCCCAAAATTGCAGGTTTTATAAAGACAGAAAAAAGATCAGGGAGTGCTAGGGGTTCAAGGAAAGGGAGGAACTAAGTAAATAAGTATAGTTGTGTGGTTGTTTGGGGGGAATGTTTTTGGGTTTTGGGGGGTTGTTGGTTTTTGTTTCTTTTCGCTTTTGTTTTGGTGGTACTGGTAGCTGAGCTCAAGACCTTGACGTGCTAGGCAAACCAACACCTCTGATCTTTATCCCCAGGCTCTTTTCAGATTTTTTGCTTGTTTGTTAGTTTCCATTTCTATTGTTTTTGTTTTGTTTATTTTGAGACAGTCTCATTAAGTTGCCCGAGCACACCTTGAACTTGATACTCCTGCTTCAGCCTCCTGTGAGGCTGGAATTACTACTCTTCACTATCAAGTCCAGCTCTACAGAGACATTTATGGCCATGAATCTGTATCACACACCATATATGGCAGTAATGGCAGATACATGGCAAACATTTGTCACAGTATATATACTTACACAATAAAGAACAAAAAAAAAGAAGTAAAAGTAACAACATTTGGGTTTTGTAATGCTTCACCATCCATGAGTTAAACTGTATTATAAATCTCTGAAGAAAACATTCTGGCCCAAGAAACTTAAGAAGCTAACACTAACAGCAAAGTAAACTATAATACACAAGCATCGTGTTCTGGTTGGTAAAGTTGGGAATACTGGGTAGCCATTCTTGCTAGTCATACACGGAACCATTACGTAAGTGGATGGTTAAGTGGTTAGATCCAGGTTTCTCACTGTTAGGGTCAGAGTTTAAAGATAAGCAAAACAAATCCATGCATGATGGATTTGTCTTGGAATCAATATAGCTATAGATGGTTTTGTGTGTGTGCATGTGTGTGCCTGCACACATATACATTACTATGCACACACATATTTCTTTGCTTTGTCTATAATGCATCAAAATCAGTATGTCACAAAAGCAATGAGCACACTGGTCACCCAGATTGTGGTTTCTGAAACCATTCCCCAGGAAAAGGAAACAGTCCCTTGGAGGAAAAGATTGATTTTAGAAGTGGAACAGGAAACATTAGAGATGATCTTAAACCATTTTGTAATGTAAAATGTAAGGAGAATCTTGCTTAAAAGCAAGCAAACAAACAAAAAACCTATACTAGCTGTACTGCAAAGGAACTCAAGAGCTAACCAAAAGAGATCCCAATGACTAAAACCAGAGAATTTAAGCAAAATGAAATGTATAAAATTCCACTGGACTACAACACAACTAGAGAATAAATGTTTAGGAGTCTGTACTTATATAGTATATATGCATGGGCACATTGGAGATAATGTGTAATGTCCTCTCCAGATCCTCAACTAATGTCTATATAAACACTCCACTTCAAAGGAGTAGACCCTGGTTCCCCCTCGATTACATTCAAGCCTCAGATAGTGGCAGCCTTCCAAAGAGGATAGTCAGGATAGGGTGTGGGAGTACTTTTCCATTTGGGAAGGCAAACCCTAGATCACCTAGCTGATAAGGTCAACCCCAGCAGTGAAATATCATGATGATAATGATGAATGGCAGTGTGACTCTAGGTTTGCTTTCAAGAAGCCCATAGCCTAGTCTTATTATGGGATAAGTATCGAACAAATCCTACTTAAGGAGCAGTCTGTAACATACCTGGCCAGTGTTCCCCCAAAACTGTCAGGGTCATCTAAAACGAGAAACATCTGAGAACCATCGCAGCCAAGAGGAGCCTAAGGAGACATGACAACTACATAAATGCAGGCCGCCTGGGACAGAAAAAAAAGAAATAAAAGCTTGAAAAGGTTTGCCACATTTTCTCATTATTTCATCAGCGTTTCCTCCAGTACAAAGCCATACTATTTTATGTCTTGCAATTGGAATGTTGCACTGGATTGCTCTCGCTTTATCTTTAATTCACTGATCTGTATGTGTGAATCGGGTGTAGCATACGGACTTCACTTCCAGTATTGGTAAAAAGCAGGATGGACCAATGTCATGGCCTGTTGACCATGAAAAAGTTGACCTGCCTCTGCTTCCTCCGCTCCTCCTGACATCCACCAGCCCACAGTGTCCCCAGGAGCTCAGGAAGGTTTCTCTGGACAATGTGACTCTGAAGAAGGAAGTGGGATGTCTGTGGCCTGGGGTCAGCTTGACATTAAATCCTATGACAGCCCCTCCTCCTTGTGTAGAGCATCTGCCCTCAGCCTGCTGTGGCCCGGGTTTTGATTGAGCTCGGGAAAGGGTAGAAGCCAAATGGAACTGAGCACAGCTGAGGACCTTTCATCACTTTGTTGAAGAGATAAAATGCTAGTAGGCCCGCATTCAATATTTGTTGAATGGATAAATATATGAATTTAGAAGGCACTGCTTAGAAACCATTATGATGTTTCACTGACGTGTAACTTGTATAAATTCCTAGGATAATAGCGTTTTTGAGCTGCAGAAAAGCCTCAGAGAGAAGCCTTCTGGCCAAACGCTTTTATTTTGTAAGGGAAAGACCAATTAACTTGCCTAAAGTTCCACGACTGGCTGACCCTTCAATTAGATACCTTTCACTGCTCCCGGATTTCTACCTAATGCAGCATGGACAGGTTTTCATATGCACACGTGTGTTGCTGTACCCTCCAGTGACTCCCCAGGTTCCGTGTCTCTAGGGGCATGGCTCCTCACTATTTCTGTCCTCTCTGTTCTTCACTTCTACACCTCGTGTGAATGAATATATTCGTGTCTCTATCTGGTTTCCCCTCCTACTTATCCTTATTACGACATCATTGCATATTTGAAAACATTATCCCATGGCCTGTGACATCCTACTCCTAGGAAGAGGGTATCCCAACCCTCCTTGTGGCTAAAGAAGAACACCCTCTTTAAATCAGCAATGGTGTTTGATTTAAAAAAAAAAATCCCATCTTTCACTGGGCGAGGGTTCATGTGACCAGCGTGTGTGTCGTCCCAGGACCCATACAGACTGAGGAAAGAAAGCAATGAGCTTACAATTAGGCTGGGTTAAACATTGAGACACTATGTCAAAAAACAAACAAGCAAACAATCAAAGCATAAATTCTTTTCAGATCATAAAATAATTGGAAACGGAACAATTGAAGTGATGCTCAATTTAATCAGTATGAAGAAACTCCATCCTGGTGTTCATGTGGCCCAAATCTGAGTTTTGAACACGGTGCTTTCCCTATAGAAGTGACACAAGTGTGCTGTCATTGCCTCAAACATGAATTATATGGCCATTTCTAATGCGACCCCCATCCAAGTTCCCACTCTGATCATATCTCATCATTTAGAGCATGGTGTGAACTGTCCACTCATCTATGGTCCAGTAACAAAGTCACATAAAAGTGTCATTAACACTTGAACCGCTTCAGTGAAACCAGGAAGGCTGCCACTCCAAGCCAAGCAGACTCCAACACACAGTCTCAGCCTTGGCTCCCAAAAGTAAAGGGTTTCAGTTACAAATTCTATCATGATCACATTTATTTCTTTGTCTTTAAAATTTTTTCCCTTGTCTTAGTTTTTGAAAGTTACTCTTAAAACACAAGAGGTCCTCTGTCCTTGTCATACAGGAACTTCTCAATGGCAATTAGCTCATCAGACCTCAACCACAGAACAGCTGGACATCAATGGAAAGGCAATTTCATGGTCTGAACCAACAAGTAAGGTCAGTAGGCTCTGGAGAGCCAAGGACCAGCAAAGAGGACTTGGGGGAAGACACTCAGCATCTCAGCTAACCAGGTTAAGACCTTTGGTTGATTGTTTTGATAATAGGCACCCTCAATAAATACAAGTTAGAGTGAATGCAAAGGAATTTGTCGGGAAAACGTACATGAAGGGATCAGATGGAGAGGTGTCAGGCCAAAGAAGGTAACCATAGAATAGTGCAGGTAAAGATCCATGGTGGCCCATGAACAAGGGTTATATGGAGCTGAATGGAATGCTTTTACTTCTACCACTTCTCCCCTTGATTTTATATGACCTACTCATGGTAAATATTCAATAATTATTATGCATAAAATCAAGTATAAATAACGGAATCTTGGAGTCTCAGCAACTCTCACAAGGTAAGTGTTCTTACCTTAGTTTTACAGAAAATTAGCTATTGAATGACTTGCTCAGGGCCACCTACCCGAGAAGTCCCAGTGCTCATATTTGAACCCAATTAGAACAGACTTCCACAAGCCCAAGGGTGTGGAATACTCCACAATTCTCTTCCAGAGTTTAATGACAAAATATCGAAAATGAAGAATATAAGCCTATCTCTCCACTCTCCCCCCCCCAAAAAAAATCTGGTCAATTAAAAACTAATTCGTGCACACTTGATAGAAAAGGTTCATAAGTTCATTTGTTCATAAGTTATTGAGTAAACAAAACCCCAAATCACATAAGCTGAAGTGGCAGTCCCTAAACACTGGTTTCTAAATTGGCTGTGTCAAGACACTGGAGGAACTTTAATATAAGGTAGACTCCCAAGCTCTACTCCTAGAGAATCTGATTGAGACATATACTTACGAAGCTTGGACATTTGTGAACAGATATGGGGGTCACAGTCCTAGTTTTAGAGTGTCACAGAATATTTAACTGGAAAAAGGTTCGCCTAACATCTAGCTCTTTGGGGGGAGGGTCAGATTTTTCTATTGTTTGCCAATTACAAATGATGAGCAATGGTTGCGTGGCAGAGGCGGAGTTTGAATCAGCATCCCAACTCCAACAGACACAGGGCCCAAGTATATAAGTCCATCGTGCATGAGGGAGCAAGCCTTATCTTAGTGAAGGGGCGTGAAACCCAAGCTTCCTCCCTAGAACCTTGGTGATTTACTATAGTTTCCATCTCTCAACACAAGGCTCATCGGCAATGCAGGTGGATGCAGTCCTTTTAGATGGTCTGTGGCAGAAAAGCCAACATTTGCTTTACTTGAAAGATTACGGCAAATCTGCCCTAATTGTTCCTCCTCATTAATGACTCTGCCACTTTAAAAGGCAGGTCAAATATTTTATTCCATTATTAGCTATAAAATTTTAAATATTGATATCTCTTGAGAATTAATCAAGAGAAGTCATATGTCAAAAGCAAAAGAAAAATAAAAGAGCCTGGTACAATTTCTCAGTTGGGTTTAAATTCATACTAAAGAATATGTGACTGATATAAAATCTTCTCTTGAGAGTGGGTTTTGATGAAGGCGTAGAGCATTAAAAAAAGAAAGAAAGAAAGAAAGAAAGAAAGAAAGAAAGAAAGAAAGAAAGAAAGAAAGAAAGAAAGTCTCACTGAGTACCTGAAGAGAAGAGGGAAACGAGGGTGCAGCCCTGAGGAGGGAAATGAACAAGACAGAAAGCCTGCAGTGCCCGCGGAGGCCATCCACTTCACAGCTCTACCTAGAACAGCTCTGATGACAGGCATAGAACCCCCCTCAGCTGAGGCTTGCACAGTTTGTCCCTTTACATAATTTCTTCCTTAGTAAAATGTGATGATAACCTCACCCCCTTCGGGACTGTTTTGAGATATATATGCTCCAGCCAGGGCCTAGCACAGTTTCTTCTATAGAGTTTTTCCCCTTAGAATATTTTGGAAATGGGTTCTCAGAACTCTTCCCAGAGACCTGGATACACAGTATCGAGTTTAGCGTTCACATTCAGTGCCTCCTCGCACCCTCTGTTTTAAGTCATGGCTAGATTACTTAATCTTAATTAAGTAATCCAGATAAGTTAATTACAATCTTTAATATGGTATCAACACTATGACATGTTGTTACACTGTATCATTCATAGGGGACAAGTGAAGCCACCCAAGTTGAGTATAGTGAGGCTGTTCCCAAGTATTTTGTGTCTATCGTTGCTTGCTTCTCAGATATGGAAGCTGCAGACAAGGAAAGCGAACAGAACCCGGCTCCCCAGTAGGTATTCACTTCCACTATGCTGTTTGGGAGAAGAACGTCCCCTATCCTGGGGGATCTTTCTGTGCAAACCAAACTTAAAATCAGTTCAACTCAGGGCCTTGCCTGAATTAAGATCCTACTTCAGAACAAAGGGGATACTTAGAGACCCAAGAAGTCAGGGCTACTAGAGATAGGGAGTACCCCCCGAACCTTGCTTTCTCAGTCAAGGAACCCCAAAACACATGCAACTCCAGAAACATCCCAGCTTACTGTGCCCTGTCTGGATGGCACCTCAAGAAAACGTGGGTTTCCAGCACAGGAATGCTCCCTATGTAGACTAAACTCCAGGCTTCTTCTTTCTCCAGTCTACCTAGCATCTCTAGTAGGTACCCTGAACAACACCTACTCTGAGGTGATATGGGTAAATTGTAAAAACATTAATTTGCTATTAACATAATTACAGGGCTTTTTCTGCTCTCTAGAATTTGTTTAGTGCTGGGGCCCAGTCCCTTTCCTTCTCACAATATACCTCCTTTGTTTTAAAATGAAGATCGGACAGCGGCTGTCGGCTGGGGAAAATGCCCTTTGAATTTCCTGTTATCACGGCCACAACTGCCTCTAATCAGAAGCAGAGTGATAAACAGACCAGAGACTTCTTTCAAATGCCCACAGTCTGCAAAGAAGCTAAATGTCTTCCTTTGCGTCGTGCCTCACAATGTATTTTAAAATAGTTGCTCAGCCCTAAGTTTTCCCTAATAAGGTTCCATTTAAATAAATTTGGAAATATTTTCCTTCTTTAAAAAAAAGTCACTCAATTTGTAAATGTCAGATAAAAATACACAGCCATTAGAAGGCTATCACCTATTTTCAGCGATGGTCTTTTTCCAAGCTCTCTCTCCCCTTTCCTATCTTTCTTTTTTCTCTTGTTGGCTGTTCCCAGCAGCTTCTGGGAGCTTCCTCGCCCGAGAGGACTGGGATCCTCGGATCACAAACAATTTCATTTGTTTTCCTGGCCGTGGCCATTATAGGAGCAAAGCTGGCCCCCATCGCCCAATACAGCCCTTCTGAGCTACCCTAGCTCCCCAAACACCAGGAGAGGCCACGTGACTGAAATGAAACCAACTTGCCCTTAACTTTGGAAAATTAGCTGCTCTCCTCCTTGCTGTGCCATGTCAAAATTAAAGAGTAAACAGAGGTCCCCCCAATCCCCCTGATTGCATTAATCATTCAAATGACGTATTAGCATTCTTCAGCTCTTCTGTTGTGCTTCCAAATTAACACCTCCAGGTTCAAGGGAATAGAAATTAACTGAATTATCTGGCAGCCCCAGATGTCCTCGCATGCTCTTCCCTCACGCTGATTTAATGTGCCTGAAGAACAGTTATGAGGCAGAAACACTGCTAATGGTCAAGAAATAATTTATGCCATGTGTATCCTGCAGCCTTTCCTCTCCTCCGCCACATTCCAAAGCTGCCCAGATTCCAGGTGAGCCCTGGCTGCCATGTGGACAGATCCCGCTGCTGTGGGCCATGCTGGGAATAGCCCTGCCTCCCAGGCCTCATGGAGGGTGCTGGGGTGTTTGCCTCCTCTGCAACTCTCTGTCCAACTCTCCAGCACAGGCTGGGTGAACCCAAAATGCGGAGCCACCGAGCTGGCTGTGGGGTGAGGAGGGTCTGCCCCCAGGAAGCAGTAAAGGATGGGAAAGCCGTGTCTGGGTGATCCCAGAAGGGGCCTCTCTGGTGTTTCCCAGTTCTGGCCACTAGCAATCTTCCTGTTGAGGCATGAAAAGGATCAACTTATCCACAGAGTTGTGGAAGGGCTCCTTAGAACATTGATGTAATCCTTCACAACAGAAGCCTGTTTCCCTTGGGGGTTAAGCCTGTCATTTGGGAGTGTCTCCAGGGCATTAAGCCATAATTGCTTGCATAACTCCAAGAGGCAAACAGGAAGCTGGCACACACACACATTCATAACCTTCCTAGAGCAGGCAGGTCCAGTCCTTTGCCTTGGCATTGCAGCCTCACACTCAGACCCCTACCCCTGCCCATTCTGAGGGGCAGCCTCAAGAGGTGGAGGAAGCCTGAAGTTCACCCTGGGACCTCACCGCTATCCCAGTCCTCAGCTGCCTGACTCTGGAGGCAGGGCCTGGGGGTAGAACTAAGAAAAGGTCCACACCAGACTCCAACCGGAGCACAGGGGCCTAATTACAGGACTTCCAATGCCCTCCCCAGGCTTGGTGGAAACAGGAACATCAGATGTTTATTAAATGACATAGGGCTGGTGACTACTTCGTAGAGCCAGCCCAGAAGTGTATGCTGTCACTTTAAAAAAAAATTGAGCCTATGCCAGGCTAGTCATGGTAATGCTCCCATGGTATGATTAGATTCATGCCCAGGGTTGTATTTGCATATGATATTCAGGGCATGATTTTTTTATTGTTCTTAATCAGAGCCGAATGTCAACAAAATAAATGAAGTTGCGAGTTGAAGTGAAATTTTTATCACATCAGGGATGTGCTTTTTCTCCCATTTATCACAGCCCATATTGAGAGAGTGAAATTTTTTGAAAATGTGGTAATCAATGGAAGAGCTCCATATGGCAGGGATCAAAGGTGTTACATAGTGTGTGGTTCTGCTTTATTGCCAGCCAGTACTGTTAATTGGACAACAAGATCAGAGGCAATATTAAAATCCAATTAAATTGATATGAACAGATTGCCAAGTGATGTACACTAATGTATAATTGAGTATCAAGCAAATGCAAGTCCCCGTCTTCTGCTTCTACCTCCTGAATAAATGATGGCGCCATAGAGGACAGAAACAAGTTTGCACATTAGCGGCGCAGCTCTGGGCTCTCATTTGTTACTTTCAGAGTTGATGACTTTTGCTTTTCCTCCTAGTCCGCCTTAAAGAGACAGACCCTTTCCCTGTCCTCCCCGCAAGCCCCCACCCTGTGGCCCCCACCAGGAGTGGCTTTTTCCCCCCCAAATCGTGTTTCCCTTTCGGGGCTTGGAAATGAAATCCATGTTTCATATGCTTCATTACATGTCTATTATGTAGCGGGTCCTAAAGAGCAGTACATTGATAATATATTGTGCTAGTTGTAAATGATCTGTCCATCTGGAGAGGCATGCTAACACATTCCTAATGCCGTCTCCCTGATATAAATTATAGCAGAGCGTTTCTCAACTAAAAAGGCAGCGAAAAGCAAGCTCGCCAAGCCCTGGGTGAGCACCTCGCTGCTCACACAAAGGACCCGAGTGGCGCTGGAGTGTGGACCGTGCTGTGGATCCCCATAGTGGATCCCAGCTGCTGGGCCTTGCCAGCAGGAGCTGAAGTGGGCCTCCATTCATTCCTTTCCAAACAAGGCCGGCAAGGGACAGGAATCCAGAGGAAAGCAGTCCCTCCCACTCAATTAGAGCAATTAGCTCACAGGCCTTAGCGGGGCCAGGCCTGGCTGAATAGGATCCCCTGCCCCATCGTTTGTTACCCTAGCTGAGCTCACACAAATTAATGAGGAGAGGGAATGAGTACTGCCAAGGACTGCTGCTGGCAAACACTCTGGGGGCCTCGTCCCTTCCTCCCGTCAGAACAGCCCAGATTACCCCCCAAACAAGAAAATCTGTTAACTTATACAACTTTGCTGAAGAAACAAGTCTGATGGGACATTGGCAGACTTCCTTGCTGCAGGCAGAGGAACAGTGTGGGCAGCGGAGGCCTGCTCTCCCGCCATGCATGGCAGAATGGTGCGCCACCGGCAGACTCCACGTCTGCCCATGAAGTTCTGTGTTTGGGAACTTTTCCTCTACCCTGCTTATTACCAAACAAACAGGGCACGCACAGAGCAGGAGAGAAAGAAACACAGTGGCAGAGGTGATGAGCAAAGATTGTTGGAGCCAAGATTGTGTTTTGTTAGCATCCTCCACCTTCCCCATTTTGCTGCTGTTCATTGGCCTGAAACAGAGAAGGGGGGATAGGGATTGGCCAACTAGAGCTGAGGGTGGGGGCGTAGCCCACAGGCTAAAAAAACAAAACAAAAAGCTTTTTAAGAAATGGACTTTTAACTAGCTTAGAAGTTGAGTGGCAAAATTTGGCACGTTTCAAATTTTGACCTGACACTCCGGTCTCTTTACAAACAGGTTCACGTTTTTATAGATCAGATTTTATTTGTGGGCCTTAACAAAACTAAGATGGTATCTCCGCTCGTAACTCCCTTTGAATTTCCTCTATTTGGCTTTTGCCAGTCAAAACAAGTGGTGGATCCCTGGTCGGTAACTACTTACTGAGCAGCTGTTGAATCAATGTTTTGCCTTCTTTTCAGCAGGTCGGCCGACTTAGGTCCAAGCGGCCTCCATTTGCCATTCATCTTGAAAGCGGAGCAAAGACAAGCTCAGAGTGAAGGCAGACCTACAAAGGGTCCAGCATTGCCTTTGAAGCATGGGATCCACACAGAGGGGGCTAGCAACCGATAGCATCCGATTAAGCAAGGAGGGCAAGCGAGAGCACACTGTCTTCTGCCCTGAGTTTAGCTCGGTGCTGAGACTCCCTTCGGCAAAGGTTCCCCGCAAGTGGCAGAAAGACAGACTGGCTGGCACAGCTCAAGGTCTCCCGACTCAGCAGGGTATGCTTCTCTCCAACTTCTTGATCTAGAAATATCAGCCCCACTTCCTAACATTTGTCTAGCATTTCTGGGCCCTTCCTCAAAATGTGGAGGGAAACAAAAATGAACAAACAAACAAAAAAAAATCCCTGTAATTTTAATCAAAACTTCGGCGGAGTCCCTGCCACTGGACATCACATTTCACAGTTGCTCAGCGAAGTTCGCCATTCATCACCACAGCCCTCAAGGTAAGAAACACTATCCTCCTGTTTCAGAAGAGGCAAGTGACCCTCAGAGAGGTTAAACAATTTCCCAGAAGTTACACAGAAAGGAGACTCAAAACTGAAGCTCAAATACAGAGCTCCCTAAATTAAACCCATGTTTTATTTTCTTACTTTTTTCCCACCCAATCCAGGCTTCAAAAGTTACGTTGTAAGATCACTCCAAAGACCCACCCGCCATGCCATAGAGAGCTTAAGAAAGCTGTAAGAAATAGGTGCTGCTCCTGGCAGGGATTGAAGAGCCCCTAAGGCGGTTCCACGTGCACCCCCTTTGGGAGTCTGGACAGCTGGATTTCTGCAAGCATGTGTCAAGGCTTCCGGTAAGTCACTGATTCTCCGTGTCCTTGGTCCTTCTAGAAACAGTGGGGTCAGTCACCTACCTGTGCCTCCCTCCTACTGTGGAAGTGCTCAGGAAAATCAGTAAATTCTTCAGAAAACGAGGCCAATAGAATTCCCATTCTTATCATGTTGCACTGACAGGACATTCCTGTTTATTCTGCTCTCTTTCCTTACAGACAACATGGTAGAACTAACCAGACGTGTCTAACTAGCCTCGAACAAAGCAGACAGTGGCAAGCACCTCTTCTGAAGAGGACACACAGATTGTTCCATCCTGGCAACTTGCAGCAATGACACAAGAGGCCGTGTTGAAACTGAATCTCGGTCAGCTTACATCCTCCAGTGACTGTGCTGGGCAGTCTCCATGCTGGCCCACAGTGGACATTCAGCAGAGCAGAAAGTCAGAGATATCTGGGCTATTTGTTACTGTACTGTAATTCCATTTCGCTGACAGATACAAATCCATAGAAGGCCTGTTTCTGGACAGAAGACATGAGAAACTGCTCAGAAAGTAAACAGACTGAATGAAGAGTATCCACTTAAGATTTGAGAGCTCTTTTTTAGGCATCTATTTTTAGGGTGGGAGATAGCAGTGTGCTAGAGATACGTCATTTTCCCTGAGTGGGGAAGTCCAAAATGTTCCGTTACAACAATACCAAGTCCTTTTGAAGAATTTTTTGGAGTGACAGTTGTTGGTAAAGGCAACTCCCCTCAAGCCTGACAGCAGAAGTCGGGTCCCCAGCTCCCAAAGGCGGAAGGAGAGAACTGACTCCCACAGGTTGACCTCTGACGTTCACGCTCTTACCATAGTACACGCACTCCCCCCCAACACAAAATAAACAATAATATTCTGATCTCTTAATAACTGATTTAAAATTGGGAAAAATACTTAACCTTTAGCAAATACTTCCATCTTCCCTGATCTATGTTCAGCCCAGTGGGGAAAAGTCCCTCACTGAATTAGCTCCGGTCGCGCTCCCGAGTGCACCTGCTCAGAGGTTTGCATCCCCTCCGTTGTCTGTAGTTCTTCACCTGCACAAGGTCAACAGCTCAAGGAGGAAAGGATTTAATCCCAGGCCTGGCACCCCCAGGTGGGGGTGACTGACATCTGCAAAGGCCAGTGGTAAAGATCAGGGGGATGGGAAAAGGAAAAGGAGGGGTTTCCTCTTCCTGTGGAAAATTAATCTTTGTCACCCTCTCAGGCCAAGCAAATAAGTAAACACTGCAGCTCCCCACTTAATAGAGTTTACATAAACTTCAGGCCTGCTTGGGCCACACTCATCCCCTTCTAAGCTTTCCCCCAGGAGAACTTCTATTCTCCTTTCCGTCCTTGGAGCCTCACTTCCCCTGTACTACTGAGGCTTCCACAGAACTGGCCAGTGACATCCCACTACAAATAGTCAAACGATGCAGAGAGAACCCTGCAGTAAGCTTTTCAGGAGATGCGGAAAGGAAACGGAGCACGGAAACAATGTCAAGCCCCACGCTTCTAAGGCCGTGTTTTTATTCTTTTTAGTTTTTGCAATTGTTTACAAAATTAGAATATGTTAACAGTTAATATTCTTGGTTAATTAGGTAGGAATACATGCTTCTAAATTACAGGCAACTACCTGGGCACACGGACATGGGTAGCTGTGAACATATAAAGGTCAGATGGAGACTGTGTGGCCTCAGGACTAAGTTCAGCAAGAAGAGGAGACTTGTGGTGCTGAGCTGGAAAGTCTTGACTCTGTGGCTCTTACCTTTGTCCCCAGGCAAGTGTTCCACCTCTCTTACAGAACAAGGAGACTGTGGCAGAAGCTCACAAAAGTCCCCTTCTTGCTCCTACATCCAGGAGGATGCTCCTCCTAGTCTTGAAGCTCCTCTTAGTCTTGAAGTTAACTGACTAGACTGAACATCTGTGTAGCCAGGATTCTGCGCAGATGAAAATGTATCAGCCAACAGCAAAGGGAGGAACCTCAAACACAAATAAAGCTAGAGCGCCTCTCAGTTGGTGAAGAGCTTGTCTAGGAGGCATGAGGCCCTGGGTTCAATTCCCAGCCCTACATAAAGTGGGTGTGGCAGATGGCCTCTATCTACCTCAACATTTGGAAGATGAAGAAAGAGGGTCAGAGTTCAGAGTCATTCTTGGTTATGCAGTGAGTTCAAAACCACCCTGGTCTATATGAGACCCTGTCAAAAGAGGAAAGGGATGGGGAGGGAAGGAAGAACCACTTGTGATATCAGAATGGTGGGCCAGCTAGAGGGGTTTCTTCTTCCCACATTTAATAGACATGATTGCTGTGATTTTTATGATAAAAATTGGATAAATACTATATTATGTGGAAGAAAGTATTAAGCATTACCTCTGAGAGGGTCAGCGTATAGCACAAACCCCACCCTTATATTTATAGATACAAAATATCTACCTCACACCAAATCCTTATGATTATCTATTCCCATTTTTCATAAGCAAAACTGTCTTCAGTCAGACAACTTACGTTTCAAAGGTGTCAAACGAACTGGTTTTGCACATGCTTCATTATTCTGTTGTTTTCTGAGCATCATGTACTGTAACTGAAGCTTACTGTCACCCACTCACTTGCTCACCCACTCTCTCTCTCTCTCTCTCTCTCTCTCTCTCTCTCTCTCTCTCACACACACACACACACACACACACACACACACTTGCTATCAGGACATTGTCCAGTCAACACAATCAAAGGTCCTGGAAGCTGTATTAGGTAGAAGTGCCCAAGGAATCCGGAACTCTCTCGGGGGGGCCTTATTCTCCCCTACTGTCCAACTTTGATAGTGTAATGGGTTTATGTAACAACTCAGGGCAGGAAGCCAATTCTGTGCCACACCGGAAGTGCAGGTGAAGCCTCTCATAGACTTCTGTGAATTAGCATAATTCACATGTGAACTCAGCAAAGGAGCACACTGTTTGGCATTTCAGAGCCCAGAATAATTTCCCTCACTTCCGTCCTTTACTCCCAAAGGATGCAGAGCACTCTCCCCCAATTCTGCTCCTGAGGAGATGACACTCTTTCCCTAGCAGACACAATGAACAACTGTAACCAACACCAACAATGCTGTAGATCTCAAACCCCAAAGTCGGCTACCTCCTCAGCACATTTTCTTTGTTCCCAAATAACTGCCATAAAGCACCTTTAGAAAACCTAACTACAAGACAACGTTTTCAACCGTCTTCCTCTGAGAACCTCCGAGCGGGTTTCCCATGATAGTATTATCTCACAAACAGAGTCTCTGCAGAGAGCTGCCACACTGCCTGCTGCTAATACTCCTCCGAAGTTCTTGAAGGAAGAAAAATGCAACGGATACGCTCTCCAACCCCAGCACTGATGGAAACCTGCTCGGGACAAGAAGGCCACAGGAGCTTCAGACAACAGCCAAGGGGTATGATACCTATTTCCACAACATCTCTCTCCTCCGAAGCTTTAGACTTTTCCTATTTTGTTCGCCAGCAACTGATGTGACTTGAAAATAGGCTTGTGAACTTTTAAAATCTGAGATCTTGTCACATTTCACAAAATCCTTTGCCCACTTAAGACTGGAAGAGCTTTAAGAAGAAAGGGAACCATGAAACCACGCAGTAGTTAGAACAAGAATTGAGCAAGCTTTGCTGATAGTCCCCTGCTCTACGTGGTCCAGTTTCACCATGCTTACCTACCTTGGCCCCAGAGCTAAGACTCTTGAGTTCCCTTCTCAGCTCTCCTACATACCAACTGTAATCTTGAGCAATTTATTCCATCTTTCTGTCTGGGCTTTTTCACCTACATAATGGGGATAATAGTATGTCTTCATTGGGTTACTGTGAAGATTAAATGAACTCTGCTAATAGTACCTGGTACATGGTAATGGCGCATAGTAGCTATTATCATTGCCAGTTTACCATTGTGTGTCTTTGGATGAGTAATCACCTCTGTCCTTGAATCTCCATGTGAAAAATGAAATTAATAATATTCTCACTCTCTCAATTACCTCACAGGACTGTTGAAAAGATCAGATAACTCAGTGGCCAAGGTAAGTTCTTAGGAATGAAGAAACACACCATAGGAATAACTGTAACATATTCTTTTTAAATAGAATAATATCATACTTCAGTCAATGAAAACAGTCTTGTATTTTAAAAGAAAAGACAAAAAAAAAAAAAAAAAGAAGACCCGTCCCAGATTGCCCAGAAGTCCTATCAAGGAACAAAATTGAAAGTAAAGTTGGAAGAGAATGTGCCAGCCTGATTTTTACATTTCAGCTCTACTGGAATAAAGAAGGGAGGGGTAAGATGGCGCCACTACATCGCGTGTTTCTACCAAGGCCTCTGTGCTGTCTGAGCGGTACAGCAGCGTACTCTCTGGTCAGTTCCGTCTCCGTACACACATACCCTAAAATCAGATGTGCTCTGGGCACTGCTCACTGTTTCAGGCCAGTGAAATCTCTGACCCCAATAACTGTCACAGGAGGACCGGCAGACGCCGCCATCAGAGTCGCCCAGAGCCAGTAGCTAGCCAGGCCAAATGAGGATTTGGAGTTCCGGCCCCGCACAGGCAAGCCATCAGCCCTCCCTGGTGGTTGGATTGAACTTTTGGATTCAAATGACCAGCTGTGCAGATGCCAGGCAAACGTAGATGGAAGTAACCAATGGCAAAATGAGTCAATGCCATTGATGCTCCTAGTCAGCGGCTGACTTCATCTTCCAATAGAAGAAAGACATCCGTCACCTTGACAGCCAGCTAACGCACCATAGACAGTACAACCAACTGTCTCCTCCATATGCCTCCTCCACCTCTTCCTTCCCAGCGACCTGTGTCTTGAGCCATTGGTCTCCTCTCACTCACACCAACCCAGTTCTATTTCTACTCCACATCTCTCTCCCTCTCAGATAACGATGAGAAAACAATTTCAGTATTATATACTAATGGGGAGAAACAGAACGATCATGATAGCTGATATTTATTGAGCTGGCATTGAGCTTGGCATTGATCTTGGAACTTTACACAAATTATCTGATTGAATCCCCAAGTCTACAAGGAAAGGATTATTAGAATTCCCTTTCAGAGATAACTAGACTAAGGTGCAAAGCTGACATATCGTGTGAAAGCCACTCGGTATTCATGTGGGACGTGTGGACATTGGTACTCCAGACTCCGAGCCCAGGAAGGCCCTGGGCCTATCAAGGGCCTGGACTTCAGCAAATCACAGTGTATTATAGCATACTTACACATATGTCTTCACAACTCTATCCAAAGCACTCAGGAGGAGTTAGATCCTCTCAAGGGACCAGGAAAGGGTCATCTTAAGTTCCCTGAACTAGATAGATGACAGTGACTCTTGGTTTGATCACAAGAGTTCAATTTTTACCATCGGGCTTATCTAAATATGAAAACATCCAGAAACATAATTACCCTTCCAAAGTAGGATTCGCCATCTGAACACATCAAATGTTCTCAGCAACAACTCGCTGCCTGTCCTTGGGAATCCAGCAGTGAAGATGGCACTCCGGGGTCCTGCCTGGATAGAGAACCTTGCAGTCTGGAGGAGAGAGAGCCACTTGTGAGTGACAGACAGTAAATTATTGGCAACAATAGCTAGGAAGCACTCTGAGAGCAAATGCAGAATAGAGGCAGAGAAGTAGGTAATTTCCCTAAAACCACGGCATCCTGCGTGGAATTTGAACTCAAGACTTTGAACCCAAATCCTGAGGTCCCTCGCTAAAGTCACTGAATTAAGACAAGGGAAATGAGGTAATGTTTGCAAACCAGAGAAACACATGGCAGTCTTTTTTATAGTCGCAAAATTGGGAGAAAACTGAAATGAGCTCCAACAGACGAGGAAAGGAGTTCGAGCCGACTTTGCTGTCGTACTGACCACAGTGGCCGGACTGTCTGGGGGCTCACTTTCACGACGCTTAATACAATCAGGAAGGGCTCAGACACCAGCCAGGATAAATACCCCACCAGGAGCCTGATCTGGGAGAAAACCAAAAACCAACTGTCCTGCCAGAGCCCAGACACCAGCCAATGACACTACCCCCCTCTGGGAGCTCCCCACCCCCCACCAATCAACACATTCTTAAAGTAGCCTCGGGCTGCTGAAGCTCCTAATCAGACCTGGGTTGGATTGTAAACGGCTCTAGACTGCCAGTGCTGGCTAATGTGATTAGGCACAGAACATTAGCCAAATCAAAGGCATAGTGAGGGAGGAGCCAGAAAGCCGGAGGTGAAGAGAGGAAAACGATTGCACAGAGTGTACCCGGGGAGAAAGAAACGGGGGGGGGGGGCCTCTAGCATCCCAAAGGGAAGAAATTCAAAGTCGAAGGACCATGAGAGTCCAAAGGAGCCACTGCTCAAACAGCTGGTCAGGCAGTCCACAGATATCAAATGTCAACTACGTGCACGTGTTCCACGCTGCCGACACCTGATCCTGCCCTCATTCAGCTCACTTCCCGCTGAAGAGCAGACAAAGGCGGGAGAGCCCTGTGATGAAGACGGTTACCAAGATGGCACACGTGTGCATAAAAGATATTCTCAGGGAAGGACCTGAGCCGCAAATGTAGAGGCGTAGGATGAATCCCGTGATCAACAGCAAAGTGATGGCACTGAGTGGTTTGGCCAAACTCTAGTCTCCAGGTTTCTATGAGGGCTGCTTTTTCAGATGGACTCGATATTTAAGTAGTCGACTAAGCAAAGCTGACTGTCCTCCACAATTTAGGTGGAAGTCTTGAAAGTAACAGTTGAGTTTTATTGAGAAGGAAGCAATTCGGCCTGACCCCAAGACTGAAACACCAACCCTACCTGGCTCTCCCGCCTGTACCAATCAATGTTTTAACTTGCTAGCCCCTATAATTTGTAACGTATCGCCTTAAAACATTCTCCCTCCTGTCTCCTATCATTTCTTTTCCTCTGGAGAATCCTCATACACACACTGAATGTGTCCACCAAGGGCAAAGTAGGCCCAAATTCCAGGAACACCTGAAAACTTGAGTTTCTTAGGATGGAGGGGTATGGTCTTTACTGACCAGCAGCCTGGAGATTGCAAAGAAGGAGCAGAGTGTGCTGTGGGGGTGAGGGAGGACCACACGTGAACTGGGGAACACAGGGAGCGCTAGGTGAACAGAAACAGGCACGCCAGGCAGAGGTCTAGACTCCAGAGACAGGAGAGAGGGCAGTATGGGATAGATACAAAGGCCCTGCCTCTTTTGGACCCAGACTCATTCCCGAAGCAGACGTGAGTACCATCTCCAGTACCTGAGAACAGAGTGTCCTATCAGCCCGAGAAGCAGGTTAACCACCCACCCGTCTCAAAAGGGTTAACTCCCGCCCCCCCCTCCCGCCTGCAGTGGCAATCTTTCCTAATCATTTCCATTTTTATTCCTCTTGAATTCTCCCGTTCCCCCGCCCCTTTGTTTGCATGACCTGTGGGAACCTGAACTCCAGCTGGAGGTAGAGTCTGCCTTTATACTTGCAGCAGATATTTAAATGATTATCCTGTCACTGGGCATCGCCTGGCCTCCTCCATATGGGCTGCTCCCAAGCAAAGCATTTGGTTTCTCCTTTGTTCCCTGGACTTGGAGTAAAATCGTTCCAGTAAGCTTTATCCTCGAGCAGCGGTGCTAGCAGAAGGAAGTACAGCCCCGTGGAGTTTAGCTGACATACCTCCAAGAGTAAGTCCAGGAGAATCTCTAATAATAGCTTGATGTGGCCACTGTAACAAATTGCCGTCAAACGGATGTCTTAAGGGGATGATAGAAAGGTTTTCTCTCGTGGTTCTGGAGGCTGGAAATCCAAAACTGGTAACGCAACTGACCTCAAGAGACCATCAGGGGCCAACAGAGAATCCATCTCCTGCCCCTTCCGATTCTGGAGGTTGTCAGCACTCTGACTTTTGGCTGCGTTACCTGGTTGGTCGCTACCTCCATAGTCACACGAGTGGCCCTTGTCTCTCCCTTCTAAGGATCCTAGTGGTGGCCGTTAGAGCCTGGCTGCTTAGTCCACAGTAATCTCATCTCAAGAGCCTTCCCTTCATCACACCTGGAAAGATGCTGAAGCATGATATGACAGCCACAGGCTCCAGGAATTGAGCTGAACGGTCAATAGTGAGGCAGGAGAAAGGATAGGTAGGGCTGGCAGGCAGAGAGGATAAAAAGGAGGAGAAATCTTAGAGAAAAAGAGTGAGGAGCAAGCACAAGAATAAGACTCCATGAGTCATTTATTTGAGAGCTGGGTGGTGGGTCCCCCCAAAAAAACAAAGAGCAAAAAGCAAAACAGTAGAAAACATCCAGCAACGTTTTGGCATACCATGTGGGGCTAGAGTAAAAGAACCCCAACAATAATGCCTCCCTCAATGAGGGGTTGTAAGGATACAGACTTACTTAGTCTTCCATGTGTGCAAGACAACTTGGTCAGCATCTTCCAATATGCTCTAAACCTTAAATCGGGTAAGATTAGATTATTTCCTGAGTTTTATAGATGGAGGCATGGAAGCTAAGAGACAATATATAATAAACCCAAGGGGTCGTGGCTTGAAGTGGCTGGCATAGCCCCCTTTGTAGCCACGCCTCAAATCATGAGGCAACCATCCCAAAGAGAACCCAACCCTAGTCCCCATTGCTGACTGCCAACCAGGATCACCTAGGAACTTAACATATATAGCCGTTCAGCCCACCCTGACCAAGCGAATCAGTCTCTGGAACTAGGGCCCAGGCATTTGCTAAACACTCTCCCATAAAATCAGAGTACAGCCAATCCAGAGACGAACCCAATTAAATAAGAACCCTCCTCCACAGTGCTGGGGTCGGCCTTCCTTCACCTGCCTGCTCTCTGACTCCCTGCTGCAGCCCTTAGCCCCTCCTGCTAGGTTGGACACCTTTCTTGCTAGAAACAAAGGCCTTCCCTACTGAGCTAAGATACCAGCAACAATCCACTAGCACACTCTTCCATAAATGGAAACCCCAGCTCTCCCACCCTAGAAACTGGCTCCTCCTTGTTATGCTAGGAGTGTGTTGCTGCTGCTGCTGCTGCTGCTGCTGCTGCTGCTATTGTTGCGGATGCGCCTCCTCCTGCTGCTGCCATTATAAAATAACTGAGAAAGATGGAGGAAAGATTTATTTCGACTCACAGTTTCCGTGTGTTCAGTCCACTGCTGGCGGTTCCATTGTTCTTGGGGCTAGTGCAAAGTAAACATCCTGAGAAGGTAGTGGAGAAAAATCCATACTCAATTAACGATAGCCAAGAGTGAGGGAAGGTGGAAGGGATGGGGTCGGGGGACCCAAGAAAGACCTTACTTCCAGCGCATTCCCCTAGGGGCTTACTCCATCTCCTAGTTTCTGCCTCTGGAATTCTTCAGGGCATGGATCCACTGATGAGGTTAGGGCCCTCATGATCTGCAGCACCTGGGGTGGGGGACAACAAAGCCTTCAATGAGTGGGTCTTTGGGGACAGTAGGTGTCCAGTGGCTATCTCTATTCCATTCCAGAAGTGACCACTGTTTGCAGCAAGTTGTGAAGGTTTCTTGGTTTTTCAACTTCCATACATCTCCCCCCAACACACACACACACACACACACACACACACACACACACACATTTTCTCATGTCTTCTGCTCTATCAGGACAGGTCTGGTTTCCATTGTCTTCGTTCTAGGTATCTTCCTGTGTGGGCCTATCTCACGTTCTGTCTGTTTCCTAATCTACCCTTGGGGTAATTTAAAAAGTGGCCTCCAATCATAATCACACTCCAGTCCCTGGGTCTGTAAATGTGATCTTATCTGGAGAACGGGTCATTGCTGATGGCTTAAGGAACTTGGCGTTGATCTGTGTGAACTACTAATGCCACAGCAAGCACCTCTAGAAGACAAACAAGAAAGAAAAAGGGAGTATACTTATGTGAGCAGATCCAAGATGATGTGACCACTAGCCAAGGAGCGTCCACAGCCACCGAAGCTGAGAAAAACAAGGAATGAACTCTTGCCTAGCCCCCTGGGTGCCTAGACCCCTGGGAGAGGCATGTCTCTGATGGTCCCTTGGTTTGGGGCCAGGCATACCACCATTTGAATCCTGGCCTCCAGTACTGTGAGATACTTACATCTGATGTTGGCAATTTGTTTCATCAGCTACAAGAAACAAAGCAATACTTGCTTTGACTTTTACCTCATGTCCTCCACAATGGAGGCTCTAACCAGTTCCAACCTATACCCCTGGTCCACCTAAAGCCCAAATATTGTCTCGCTACCATCATTTTTAATCTTCTTGCTGTCTCCTGGGAAAGAGTCTGGGTTTCCTTGCTAGGTCCGATGTAAACACTGACCAATGGCAAGTTTAGAACTTTCAAGGTAAAGACCTGGGTACAGAAAAATGAAATAGAACTGACCTTGAAGAGCTGCCCTGAAGATGCAAGCTAGTTCATACCCTTGACAGTGTATCAGTTCTATGACACGTTGCCAAGCACCAGAGTGGGGTCATGAAGAAACTCCACAAAGCTGGAGACTAAAGCAGAAAGCTGTCATTTCTGACCCATCCTTTCTGCCGTAGCCTCCACTCCACCTTCCCTGCAAGAGACACAGGTCTCCCCGAATCCACCACCACAGCCTCTCACATTTATAAAATGCTTACTGCATTTGCAAAGCATTTTCACGTCCACCACTGGGTCTGAAATCCTCACTGTAAGGTAAATGTGACTGAGAATGTTACCCAGCCTTAGAGAACTAAACTGAGGGCGACACTTTGGAGAACTGATGCCGCCTTCCTGCTAACGCGATAGCTGGGTCTCCTGAAAGAGTCTGCGTGGCAGCTTGAATGAGAATGGCCCCTATAGGCTCATATGTTTGAATGTTTGGTTTTCAATAGGCTGAAATGTTTTGGAAGGATCAGGAGTTGTTGTCTTGGAGGAGATGTTACTGGCTCTGAGTTTTGAAGTCTCAAAAGCCCACGCTGTTCCCAGTTAGTGTTCTCACTGCCTCGTGTTTCTGGGTCAAGATGTAAGTTCTCAGTTACTGTTCCGCGGCTATGCCTGTGAGCCTGCTGCCATCTCCCCTGCCATGAGGATCTCTTGCCCTCTGAAACTGTAAGCCCCAAGTAAACTCTTTTCTCTCTAAGCTGGCTTGGTCACGGTGTCTCTTTACAGAAAAGTAACTAAGATTCTTCGATTGCGGTGCTACACCCACTTGGCTTAACCCCTGGCATCGGTGCCTCCATGATTTGCATGCAAAATTTGCAGAAACAGAGGGGTTGCCAGGCCAGCCAACAGTTCACTCTCCAACCCGTCTTCAGCCGGCTTTAGCACACTAGCTCATTTAATCCCCGCAGCCTGAAGAGGCAGCTAACATTCCTTACCCTCACTTAACTACTAGCAAATGGGAGGAGCAGGATAGGAATCCTAATCCAAGGGGAGCTATTGCAGCATTGCCAAGAACATTTTGTCTCTGCTCTGCAAGTCCACAAAAGTCTATCAAAACCCTGTGGTGAAGGGGTTGGGAGGAAGGCTCAATTAGTTAAGTGTTTACTGTACAAGCACGAGGACCTGAGTTCAGATCCCCAGCACCCTCTCTAAAGTCAAGGATGGTAGCACGTGCCTATAAACCCAGCCCCGGAGAAGTAGAGACAGAAGGATACCCGGGCCTTGCTGGCCAGCCAGTCTAGACAAATTGACAAGCTCCAGGTTCAGTTAAAGACCTTGGCTCAAAAAATAGGAAGAGTCACATAGGGGCACACACGCCCGCCTAATGCTGTAAATGCTCTCTGCTACAGAGAGCCCAAGGCAAAATGTAAATAGATTAGCCCTTTATAATGAAAGTGACAGTACTTTGATATTTCTATTGGAAACTCTATGAGAAGTCCATCCACAATGTGGCAGCAGCCACACGTGTTTAGAGGGTGGTGGTGGTGGTGGTGGTGGTGGTGGTGGTGGTGGTGGTGGTGGTGTGTGTGTGTGTGTGTGTGTGTGTGTGTGTGTGTGTTAGTCTCATGGGCAACGAGATGAGGGACAGACCCACCAGATGACTTCGCAGAAATCTGACTTCAGACCTCCTGTGGTACCCCCAGTCCATCAAAGAGACTTTGAGTTTGGAATTTGAATAAATTAACAACATTCCTGTTCTCTTTTTAATTATCTCCCCTCTGACTGTGACAAATAGCCCTACGGAATCCTTATATACTGAGAAAAAAATGAAACATTCCTGCCTACATTTCACACCAAGATGGCTTCTAGGGTATTCATACATGGCAGTTGTACCCAAGCCTTATAGAACATGTTCCAAAGAGATACAGGTGCCCACTGCCATCATTCAACATGGTACCATTTACCTTAGCCAGATGGGAGAGAGCTCAGTGTTTTGAGGGAAGACTTAAACCCACTCAGTGAGAACTGGTAGTTCAGCCTACCTATCTGAACACCAAGAACAGACTAAGAGTGAAGGAAGTCTTGGGGAGGTCTCCAGTCTAATGCCTGTGTTGTATAAGGAAGAAACTGAAGCGCAGAGACAGACAACGATTGTTCTAAGGTTACCCAGCTACACAATTGCAGTGCCTGCTAACACTGGCATACTGGACAACAGGTGAACTGCCATGCACAGAACATCAGGAAAACCACGGATGTGTTAAAGTCATCTAATACCGCAAGACAGGAAAGAGTGACAGGCCCAAAACGGGAGGAAAGAAAACCCAGGAGTCGGTGTAGCTCCAGCTCAGACAGCTCCAGGGGAGGTGTCACTAAAACGCTCGGACCTCTGCAATACTTCTTGAAGTTGACAAAGGTGTCAGCTTCGGTTAGGATATGGGAGGAAAGAACTTTATCCTACAAGTAAGGCTCAATCACAAGCCATGGTGTCCTCATAAGGATTAAAAGCCAGCACTGAACCATTTACTCCTGATTAAAAGCATACTGTATTTCAAAGATGTAAACTTAATTTTGCTTACGGTAAGTTAAGTTTATACTAGCTTTGAATGACCTCTGATGTTTGTTCATATATAATACCTGCTTCTCGATCAAAAACCTCTGTACAGAGGACAGAGAGAATAGAGCCAGTAGGAAAACTTGAAAAAAGATGTTTATAATACTTTTAAGGAATTTAAAACCATGATGGGAAACTTTAACAATTAATTTGAAATTTTGAGAGTTGGATGGATTTAATTTGCTTTTTTCAGTTTTTGTTTTATTTATTTATTTTAATAAAATAATTGAAAATATATTTTTCATACATTATATTCTGATTATTGTTTCCCCTCCCCTAACTCCTCCCGGATCCCCCTACACACTTTAATATGTACTCTTTTTCACCCTTTTTCATTATAAAACAGTCATCTAAAAAAGTTAATAATAGTAAAAAAAAGATACAATAAAACACACAAAAATAAGTCAAAACAAACAAACAGAAAAATAACCAAAGGAAAAGCACAAGAAACGCAAATAGGTTAAGATTAAGAGAAGGAAATAAACTAAAATGAAGAAAAAATCCATGGCTGATTTTGAGAGCAGGTTCAACGCAATCAAAATGTTAGTTGATGGCCCAGAAAATCACTCAGAAGGAAAACAAAGCAATAAAGGATAAAACTGAGGAAGAGGAACACACAAGGTAAATCAAGACTTGTTACGCAGGAAGAAAAGGTTGAAAGTGGCTGATGTCAGAGCAGGGGAGGGGGAAGGGAGGAAAACCAATGTATGAGTGTGTGAAAGACACACACGAGTGTGCACACATGCATGCACACACACACACACATGCACACAAGAAGAGGAAGAAGAAGCCATTCAAGCAGCACTCAGTTAAGGCAACGCAAATATTAGTGAGTGAATGAGAAAAGGCTGATCACTTGCTAGGCAGTGCGCGGGGCAGGTGGACTTCTCTCAACTAAATCACGAAAACAGAATTCACATCTGACCCTTTAACGGTTAAGATCACTGGCACACCAAAAATCCTGTACTCAGCCCAATGTCTTGCAAGAATGTCAACAAGAACCAGGCGTCCAGTCCTGGTACCCCAGCAGTCTAGAGGCAGAGGCAAGAGAATCCTGAGGTCAAGGTCCACCTGGGCTACAGAAGGATTTCCGAGGCTATCTGAAAACTACTTATTCTTGATATTGGAACTTCTGCCTTTACTTCTTCTGATCAATCCAGCTAGAGTTTTATCAGTTTTATTGATCTCTGAAACCACTGGCCTTTGTTTTCATTAGTCTTCCTTTAATATTTGTCTTACTTTCTAAAGCAAATTTCATTGCAAGATTTAGAATTCTTCTTGTGGGGACTTTGAACTTCCTTTGTCCTTTTAATTTTTCAAGGTAGGAACTGAGGTTGCTGGTCCTCCTTGTTGCAGCCTTCAGGTCTATGTATTTAGTACTATAAAACTCCCTTGAAATACTCTCTTAGCTGCTCCCAACAGGTCTTATTTGATTACATTCTCATTTTTTCTCAATATTAAATATTTTCTTAAATATTGTCTATTCGGTTCCTGGGTATTTTAAGTGTGCTATTTAATCTCAATATATTTGGCGACTTTTAAAGGTCTTTCTGTTATTGTGTTGTAATAGGGTTGTTCCATGAGAAGAGAACAGACTCTAATATGAAGCCTATTAAATTTATTAAGGTTCAAGTTACGATCCTGATATATTCATCTTTAGTGAAAAGGTAAATGCATTGGAAACTTGAAAACAGTGTCTATTCTGCTGCCATTGGACGATGCAATCCATAAATGTCGGTTAGTGTAGGCTGGCTTACAGGGTCATCCATGTCACCTGGACTCCTACTGGCTTGCCGTCCACGAGTTACATTCAGGACCAAAGGAGAGGTGTTGACATTTCTGACTACAATTGTAGATTTGTCTCTTTGTAGCTCCCACAGAGTTTGCTTTCCTGTGTTTCAAATGAAGACTTAGCACTTTCGTCACCATTACATAATATCCTTTATTTTTGTTGACATTCGTTGTTCAGAAATTTACTTTACGTTTAAAATATCCATGGTTGCTTCCTTTGCTTAAGGATAGCATGCTAAGCCTCTCTCAGCCTGTTATTTTTTTGCTATCTTTCATTCCAAGTGGATTTTCTGACCCAGGTAGATAGGTAAGTACATAGATAGATAGATAGATAGATAGATAGATAGATAGATAGATAGATAGATAGATAGATAGACAATAGATATTCTGACAGTTTCTAGATCTGTATGCATTAATAGTCACTGTGTTTAATTAAGTGTTTGGATTTTAATTGGCCATACTGTCACTGGTCTCCTAATTTCCTGTCTATGCTTTTCCCTTTTATATCTCTCCCATAGTCTTCTGGATTATTTGAATTATCTTTTAATTTTAATTCCATTTTGTTCTGTTGGTGGTTTACATGAGATAACACACACATTCTCCAGCATTTGAATACTTGATCCCCAGTTGGTAGCACTGTTTGGGGAGGCTTAGGGGATATGGCCTTGCTGGAGAAAGTGCATCACTGGGGCTGGCTTTGAAGTTTAAAAGCCTCACACCATCCCCAGTTCACTTCTCTCCTGCTTGTGTTCAGAGAGGTGGGTTCTCAATTGTTCCCAATATCATGATACTTGCTGCCAAGCCTCCCTTACGGCCACGTCTCCCTGCCATGATGCTGATGGACACTTACTTATCTGGAACAGAAGGCCCGAATCAACCCTACCTTTTATAAGTTGCCTTGGTCATGGCATTTTATCAAATCAATAGAAAAGCAACTAATACAATACATAACTGTTATTTTAGTTTTTATGTAACTATTGCTTTGTTTAACTTGAGTAGTATCTTTAAGGTTTATCTTACTCATCTTTAGCTTCTCAGAGTCTACCTTTAAATGATAAACTATTTCATATATAGAATGCAATGCTTAATTTTTATATGCCAGTTTGACCAGCCTATGAGATATGCTCAAAACTAATAACTTCATCTCCAGTGTGTCTGTGAGAGTGCTCTTGGGAAAAGTTATCATTTGAGTAGTAGGCCAAGGGATAAAGATCAACCCTTCCTCGCTAATATGAACAGGTACTTCCTAGACCACTGAGAGTCTAAGTAGCAAAGGGTGATGGGAGGTGGAAGAGCAAATTCTTTCTCTTTTCTTGAGTTGAAACATCTGTGCTCTGCCTTCAGCTAATGGAGGCATCACACCAGTAGCCCTTACCTGAATGCCATTGCTCACCTGCTTCTTAGGCCTTTGGACTCAGGCTCAGTCACACCATGAACTTTCCTGTGGACAAAATAGCATGGAACTTCTTGGCCTCCATAATTATGTGAGCAAATTTCCATAGTAAGTCTCTCCTTACATTCTGTAAGGAGAGACTGCTGCTAATAGTCAAGATTTCTGTGCAGACTTGTAGTTTTGTGTCTTCCCGTCTCTGCTTGACATACCCCTTCTTCCTACTATTTTCTTGAATTTAAGTCAATTACACCATTTTAGTGCCTTTGTCTATAAATTCCATATTTGTGAGTATTCTAAATTGATTTCTATTGCTAGATTCCCCCACACACACTTGGTTTTAGGTTTTTGAGACAGTTTTTCTCTGTGTAACAGCTGTGGCTGTCCTGGAACTCACTCTGAAGACCAGGCTAGCTTTGAACTCACAGAGATACACCTGCCCCTGCCTCCTGGGATTAAGAGCCTATGCCACCACTGCCTGGCTAGAGTTTGCTCTTTCTGGGGCAAATCTCCCCATTTCTTTGCATGTTTTATGATTTTTCTTAGATTTCTAGACATTGTGGATTTTACTCTGTTGAATATTTGTAGTGTCCTATAAATATTTTGAGCTCCCTTCTGTGCTACAATTAAGTTGCTTGGAAACAGCTTCATCTTTCCTGATTTTCCTTGGGTTTTGTGAGATGTTCTTAACATCTAAGCCTAGGCTAGCTTTTCTCAGTACCCAAACAAAATGTTTCTCATGTGGTCTTTTAAATTATGAGATTTCCCATTCTACATGGATACCTTGTATCCATTCCTGGTCCCAAGGTCTTCAGAGGTATTTGCCTCTCATCTCTGGGCTGGAGTAGCTTGCTCACAGCCAATGCTGATTGATTGGTTCGGTCTACTAAGGCTTCGAGTGGAAGCAGCAGCAGATCTCCACTGAATTTTCCCATCAGGGAACTCTGATCACCTTGCTTCCCACCCTCAGTCCATCCTGGACACACTGAGAACTGGGAAGATCCCAGGTCTTCTTTCCTGCTATTGGAAACACTAAGAAATAAGATGGGGTGAGCATAGACCTCACCCTGAGCTTCTCCTGTCTCCTTTGTTTCCTTTCTGCCTAATGACATAAAGGCATTATTTTACGTGTTTTGTCCTGTTTTACAGTTGTTTAGAAGTGAGAAAGTAAGCCTTGTGCCTGTTACTCCATCCCAGTTAGAAGAGGAAGTCCTAAAAATACCTTTAGAATAGTCTTTCCTGCAACTGTTTGCATAGGACTCTCACAAGATCACACTTCTTAGAAGCCAGACAGTATAGTTTACTTACCATTAAACATATAAAATGCACTCAATTAGTGTTGATCAAGCTGAATTATTGTAGCTGAATGTACCTCAATAATCCCCCACCAATATTGCAGGAGGGACAGCCTTTTTCTTTCTAACATGAGGAATGGAGGCTGGAATTTCTGGGTTCTCAACTCACTTCCTCCACTAATCAGATTTACAATTTTAGATAAATTATAAGACCTCAACATATCTGTACCATAAAATGCAGAAGACTACACTTGTTAAACAAAATAGTTGAAACAGATTTGAACTCATACCAGATGCTGCTAAAATAGCAAGAACCCAAAACTAGCTGAGTCTCAGACCTAGGGGAAAGCCTACTATAATTATTCTGCTAAAGAAGCATAGCAGTAAAATGTCTCCTAATGATATCTTGCTATACCCATAGATTAGTGCTTCATTCAGCCAATATCAGAGAAGCTTCTTCTTGCAGTAGATAGGAACTGACAAAGAAACCCACAACTGGACAGTGTACAGAGTGAGGAACTTAGGAGCACTCAGCCCCAAAGCTCAGGGATTTTCATGTGGAAGAGGAGACAGAAAGACCGTAAGAGCCAGACCTGACGGAGGCTCCAAGAAGAGCATCTTCCAGATACAAAACACGCAAGACCTGCACAGGTCCAAGCCAGATGGGGTCCTAGCATTAAGAGGGGAAGTGGACACAGACCACCACTCCTAATCAAGACACTATCTGCAACTGAAGACAATTGGCAAAGGGAAAAAAATGATTTTCTTAAGTAGAGTCTCACTGAGTATATGAACCACATTTCAGGACAGGAGCCGTGCGCAGGAGCTCAATGATGCTTTTGTGGGCTTTGGTTTCATTTTGCTTTGTTTTATCATTTTTATTGTTTGATTGGTTTGATTTGGGGGTTTATTTGGAGGGGTGTTTATTGATTTGCTGTTGTTTATTTTTTTTTTTGCTTCATTTTTGTTTAAGAAAGAAAAAGAACAGAGTACCTGGAAGGAATAGGGGAAGGATGAAAAGCTTGATTAAAATACATTGCTTGAATGTTTTCAATAAAAAGGTACAAAAAATAATCCCCCAAATTTTTCTTAAAATAATCATATCTTGAACCACTTTTTAAAGAATATGATTTCCTATCAAGCCACATGATACCCCAAACTGTAAAATGCTAAAACAGAGACATACTCCGTCACATTTCAAAGAAAGGGAAAGTGAGGCCCAGAGAGGTTGAGTGAGTCCTGTGTGGCCGCACAGGCAGGCGTGGCAGAGTGTGGGCTGGGTGCTTCCCAGCATAGTGCTGAGCTTCCATGCCTCTGTCTTCACTAGCAATTTCACAATCTCACTGTGGGGCGCTCCCATGGGCGAAGTCGATTTTCATACTTTTTTCAATTTTTCTTCAAAAATTGAGAAACCCAAAGTTCACTTGCATAACCACCAGGGCAGGCAGTTAGATGATTTAAAGACTCGGGCAGCATCCGACCCAAGATTCCTCTGTCATTGCCAGTGCCACGTGCTGCAGTTTGAGGCTGGAATGCTCCTAGGCAAAGGAAACCCAAGACCGACATGTGATTTCATATTTCACTGCTTAACAAATAATCATTGGAATTAAAACAAACAACACTATGTCTTAGGGCAAACCCCTGACCAGTCAAGACCAAGGGTTTGACGGACGAAAATAATCCAGGGCAACATCTGGGAGGAAAATGTCCAGGGGACTTGTATGCTGGACAAAATCTACAGTGCTCCTATAGTGGGCAGCCCAGCAGGCACAAACTACAGAAAGAGGACACTGGAAAACACAGTCCTCAGAATGAAACGTGGTCCAAGTCCAAAAGGTTTCCCTTGAGCTGAGGTCCGTGGGAAGATGGACTGGTGGAAGCGTGATGCTCACATCTTGTCTGCATCACTTCCAAGTCACAGTTATAGTTAAGGATTCTAGTAATCTCCTCCAGGGGTTCAGTGGGGTTCAGACACCCTTCAGAATGAACTGGTTGGCTTTGCGTTAATGGTGGAAGGCACCACTCGTTAGAGCTCCAATTTTCCTAAGCACTCTTTTTAGAAGTTATATTTATTCTTATTATTTTTAAGGATGTGGGTATGGGTGGGTACTTGCATGTGTGCACAGGTGCCCATGGAGAACAGGGGCATGGGAGACCCTGGGAGCTAGAATTATAGGTGACTGTAAGTTGCCCAGGCGGCATGGAGTTGGGAACTGAACTTGGGTCCTATGTAAGAGCAGTATACTCTTAATCACAAAGCAGACTTTCCGGCCCTGAAAGCAGACTCTTCCAAAAGTGGTCTGCACATACACAACCAGCATGTTACAAAGTCCTGGAAAACGCCCTTCCCTCGGTTGTTAAGTGCACGCCCTCATAAACGGATGTGGCAGCCCTGCTCGGATGTATCGAGGCAACACACATAGGAAGGATTTGATGTTCCTAAGATTCGTCTCTACAGCGGAAGCAGCTAAGCAAGGACACTGCTTTTCCTCTTTAGCCAAGATTTGGATTTTACAAAAAAAAAAAAAAGCCCTACATTAAAAGAGGAAAACAAAGAAAAGAAATAGATTACACATATATGTGCTTGTACATATACATATAAGGGATACACAGTGAGAGGGGAGAGAAACATGCATTTAAAGACCGTGGCAATGAAACCTCACATGGACATAGAGAAATGTGTGTATCTGTCAGGAGAGGTTAGGTTGCACCACAGTGCCTTTACCTAAACCTCAGTGCTCCAAAATAAACAAAGGTTTATTTCTTGTTCACACCATATGTCCATGACAGACCCAGGCCCGCTTCTCACTCCAAGGCCCAAGCAGAAGCGGCAGCCACCCTCTGAAACTTTGCCAGCAGGCAGCAGAAAGCAAAGAAGTTCTCACAGCTCCAACGTAGACATGGCATTCGTTGGTCAAAGCCAACAGTCAACACTCCCGCGTTGACCTCAACAAGTTACATAGCTCCTACCACCAGTGGCCAAGAGCATAATTCTCCTATGAGGAGGGTCACTAACAAGGTGGCTAAGCCTACCCAGAACAGCGAGAGACAGCTTCAGAGACATCAACCTCAGAACGCAGTATAATGTCTGGCAACAAGATCCACTATTCACTTCCATTCTCTCACCTAACTAGACTGTGACTGTAGTGTCTTGGGCAACACCACTGTGCAACCTGTACTGTTAGCCAGGACGCTGTTGGGCCTGTTCCCGCCATCACTTTTTCAGCTCACGGGAAGGAATGGGCTTGGAAGCAAAGGGAAAACCGATGAGGGAATCTGGGGTGGGGTGGAGATCCCACTTCAGGTGGCAGAGGCAGATGGGACCGGACACAAAATCCTGCGGAAATAATCTAGGCTCTGGATGAGTAAGGAACTGTGAGTCTTGCTGAGCTAGAGAAAAACCCAGAGGAGAAGACCAGTGCTTGGGCAGAGGAAGGCAAAGGCAGGGGATTGTGAAAAGGACACCTGGAGGGACACAAAGGCCCAGAGAGAAGAGAAAACCACTGGTGGGAATAAAGGCCTGTCCACTGTTCAGAGACCCTAGGCAGAAGTGTGTGCACACAGATCCTGGCTCCGGAAGTCACTCTGGGGGGGGGGCTCTCCAATGGGCCCCAGCACTTCCTGTCCAGACTGCAGACCACTCCTCAGCTCTGCCCCCCTCCCTCCCAGGGCTGTCATCCTGCCCTCTCCCTTTTCCATCTTGAATGGCAATTAGGAGAAGGTTAACGGAGTGCCTTTCTCCCAGGAATCCTCTTCTACTTCGCAGAATCACAGCGTTCGCAACAGAAAATCCTGGCTTAGACTAACAGGTAGGTCCTGGGAGCTGTCGTTGGAAGTGGGAGATTGGGCGAATCTTCCCAGCGGGAGATTAATACTCATCTTTCGGAGCTGCAGCTGAGGCCCATTTGAGTGACAGGCAGCCAGGAACTGAAAGAGCCGCTCGGATCCCAGAACTGCTGGCATGCAGGCTTGAAAGAGATTTATTTCAGGATAATTAGCTGGGTGTATTAAAGGTGGCCAGGAAGATCTGCAATTACTGTTTAGCAAACAGAAAAGAGACATAACATTTTTTAAAGCCAAAAAAATAAATAAAATTAAACGGCTCACATTCTTCTTCACTTGAAAGTTGTTGAATAATTAGAGAAAAGCACTGAATGAATGTGACTCTATTGCTTTAAGATTATCATGCAAAGGTAAAGCACTGGGCATGTGGTATTTTACCGTGACTTGTTCTTAGTCCAAAAGGAACTTTAAGAAAGTTTTTTCTGAGTGTTTCCTTTTGCCAGCACAAAGGGGCCACCAAGCATTCTTCGGCTGAAAAACCGAAATACAATAAACTCCCGAAGCACAGGTATGTGGAGCACAAAGTTTCAATTCGAGAGGAGAAAAGAAGGATGGAGAGCCAGGCCAGCTCCCGCTCCATCAGCCAGACGATGGGATATCCTCATCCGTCAGGACAGCAACACCTTCTGGGAGCAAAGATCTCTGGTCCTGTCACTTCTCAGCATCATGGGCTGGAGTATTTCATGCTCTACCTCATGACTGAAGACAAATTTTTTCCCAGGGAAGACAGGACAATTTTACTTCATTTATTTTAATTTTGTTTTTGTTTGCCCTTTTCAAAACTGAGTCTCATGTAGTCCTATCTGGCTTCAGAGTCAATATGTAGCTGAGGATAGCCCAGTCTGGCCTCAGAGTCAATATGTAGCTGAGGATAGCCCAGTCTGACCTCAGAGTCAATATGTGGCTGAGGATAGCCCAGTCTGGCCTCAGAGTCAATACGTGGCTGAGGATAGTCCAGTCTGACCTCAGAGTCAATATGTAGCTGAGGATAGCCCAGTCTGGCCTCAGAGTCAATACGTGGCTGAGGATAGTCCAGTCTGACCTCAGAGTCAATACGTGGCTGAGGATAGTCCAGTCTGGCCTCAGAGTCAATACGTGGCTGAGGATAGCCCAGTCTGGCCTCAGCGTCAATATGTAGCTGAGGATAGCCCATTCTGGCCTCAGAGTCAATACGTGGCTGAGGATAGCCCAGTCTGGCCTCAGAGTCACTATGTAGCTGAGGATGATACTGAATTTCCGGCCCTCCACCTCTGCCTCTAAAGTGCTGGAGGTGGGAGCATGAGCCACCACACCTGTTTTAAACGTTGCTGGGAATGAAAAGCTAGAGCTTCGAGCATTCCATGCAAGCGCTCTCCGACCAGCTGAACTGCATGTGTCACTCACTGGTCCTGAGAGGATGGAGTACGGGATGGTCTAAATCGTCCCATCCGCGAATCTCATTCTTAGTCTGGAATGCATGTCCAAACCCAACAACATCTCCCTAACCCATCCGCTTTCCCACCTAAGCCAGAGAGCTCAATAGCGACGCAACCCTTCTGTGGCCTCGTGTCTGCAGACTCTCAGGAGGAGTCCAGGGTTTCCGTCTCTCCTCCCAAGGGCTGGGGTTGCAGGCCAATGCCGCCAATGCCGCCATGCTCACACCCGGCTTTCAGTGCTCACCTCTCAGCCCAGGTATTTCCCCACAAGGCAAAGGCTCCTTGGAGACTAGAGCTTTGGTTTTTACGAGCTCAGGTCTTGGTCCAGTGCGTTCCAGAAGCCTTCCGAAATTCGTGCCAGGCCCTTGGCTGGGGTATCTAAGGAGGAAGGTCGCCAGTAGACAAGAGAGAGCTGCATCAAGCTGAGCCTGGTCAAGGGCACATACCGCACTAACTGCTCCATAAAGCTGACAGGTTTACAGAGGAACCAAACCTCAGGCCCTGCCTGTTTACATCTTGCTGAAAGGGTCTGCAAGTTTTTAAACACGTGAACCAAGAGTTTACATTATTTGTGAAAGCAGGCGTGCATAGTGAGAACACAACGCAGGAGTGGGAAGGGGCACTAAGGCTTCTCAGAAGTTGGCTCTGGTACTTCTGCCAGGACTCTTTCTTTAGTAGTAGTAGTAATAAGAATAAGAATATAATAATATAAATACCAAAAGGAAACATGGAAACAAAGGGCTTGAGAATAATCATGGAGGGTATCTCTGCTACACATTCCAGGAGCCCAAGGAATCCTCAGGGGAGGAATGGGATGCATCAGGGAACATTCTCTTCTCATCCACATACCCTTAAGCCACAGTGACTCCCCAAATTACTTGTCAGGCCTACGCACAGGACATGGAGAGCACCCCATGACGTCCTGTGGCACAGACAGAAGCCCCTTGTTCTTGGGGCTGACTTTCTTCCCAAGATCACAGCCTCCAGCAGGGAGAGGGTGTACCTGTGTCTTCTCTGGGTTCCCCGCTGAGCCTATCACAGAGCTGGCTCCTGGAGGCACAGAAGTGAGCAAGATCCTGGAAGAGGACATTCTGCCTTTCAGGCATTGGAGACTAATTACCCAGTTTTCAGGGGTGTTGACTAAAGTGTGGTTTATACCAGAAAAATGAAAACAAACTAAAAATCAGCAGGAAAGGTTTTACATGAATCACGCAGAGAAGTAATATCGAATGTTTGGAAGGATGAGAGAGTTGTGGAAAGATATAGTAAATCTAGTAAATAAAAAGTTTGTGTTCCACTTTGAATACTT
Organism: Ondatra zibethicus; assembly: GCA_004026605.1. Classification (NCBI taxonomy): domain Eukaryota; kingdom Metazoa; phylum Chordata; class Mammalia; order Rodentia; family Cricetidae; genus Ondatra; species Ondatra zibethicus. Next base: position 59,892 of record PVIU01006463.1, read on the forward strand.
TCACATTTAAAAAGTAATACTTGAAATCTAAGCTAGAACATAATATCTTTCATTTTTGAGTGAAGTAGGAACTGGAGGTCTACAAACATACAGAAAATACAGTGCCAGTATCAGCATATATACACAGGATCAATTTTTTTTTAACTCTCATCACCCCTGCCTCTGAACTACACTAAGGTTCCAGAGTCTGCTGTCTGGACTAGTGTCTTATTGATGAAACACCATGACCAAAAGCAAACCGGGGAGGAGCGGGTTTATTTGGCCTATTCTTCCACATCACTGGAGTCAGGACAGGAACTTACGCACAGGACAAGAACGTGGAGGCAGGAGCTGATGCAGAGGCCAAGGAAGGGTGCCGCTTACTGACTTACTCTTCATGGCTTGCTCAGTCTGCTTTCTTATAGACCTCGGGACCACCAGACCCCGGATGACAGCACCCACCATGGGCTGGGCCCTCCTCCATAAATCACTAATTAAGAAGATGCCCTACAGGGTTGGCTGCAGCCTGATTTTACTGGGGCACTTTCTCATCCTTCCTCTCTGATGACTCTAGCTTGTGTCAAGATAACGTAAAGCTAAGCCGGCTCTACTAGGTGTTTGATCCTTCCAGAAAGATTGCTTAGTTCTGTGAAGGACTTTGACTGTCTAGATGAACCCACACGATGGAGAATGCCTCTTAAACTCAAAGTCCACACAGGGATATTATCTCATCCAAAAATATTATCAAAGAAACATCCGCAATAATGTGTCTCTAAATACCTGTTTGCCAGGTAGATGATGGAAGGATGGACAGACAGCCAGACATGAAGCTCCAGAAGTATGGGGTCTTCTAGAATGGTATAGCACCACAGGGAAAACTTAGTGAGAGAAGTAGATATGTGTTTCCTAGTTTTGTCAACTGCTATAAATAATAGAGATAATAAATTATTATTCTATTTTTTTCTCAATAAAATGAGAATATATTAACATTGTTTCTGGGTATGTGTTTACTTTTTAAGAATAATAGTAATTCAGACCACAAAAAAAAAAGAAAACTATGCTTATTTCTTCCAATTGCCAGCAAAACCCTGGCCCTTTACAAGTTGCAGAAGCAGGCCTGTGTTTTTGTCACCAGATGCCAGGCACGTGCTGCGCCCTGCAGCCACCCTAGATGGTAGATATTAAAACTGTGCAGATGAGAAGTCTTAGGCATGGGTGTGTTTACAATGTCTCCCTAGGTCACACGTGCACCAGAGCCTTTGTCGGCGCTTGCATCTTGTGCTCAGCTTGAGACAAACACAGGCGCCTTCAGCAAAGGGCATCTGTGTCTCAGAAATTAGCACAAACATGGTGCAGCTTTTTTCAAAGCAATGTCCGTCTCCCTCCAGCAGCTCAGATCAACTTTCTGCTGCCCATGGACGCTGGCCGCAGCTGGCAGTCGGCTCTGTCGCAGGCGTGCCAAACACAAAAAAGTTCGAAGGACGAGTGCAGCCAGGACGCCAGAGATTCTTATCCCACTTCCAGACTTATTATTTCTTATTATTTCTCGAGAGCGTCCACTGTGCTTTTAAAAACAAGGGGCCTATTTTGCAAGCTGCTCAATGGTCTGTTTTAAACTCAGAGCTGTGTTTGTTTACATTCGATCCTAAACCTCGCCCTTTGCAATAAACGGCCATTGGCACAGTGCAGAGAGAGAGAGCCTTAACCCTGTTTACCACCTCTCACTTCAGGAAAGCAATGGAAGTCAGGGATTTGCAATGTTCCAAATTCTGAGAGTGTCCTAGAGAGAGAGAGAAGAAGAAAAAAAAGAAGAATAGTTCCAAACAGAAAAGTCTGAAATTTTCTAGGACCAAAGCTAGTAGTATGTAGGCACTGACAGAGTGCCTGGAAAAAAAAATAAACATGCTAATTACCAAGGAAATATTTATTGAACACGGACTATGTTTAGCACGTCTATGGGCACCTAACTGTACCAACGAGCAAAACACTTTCTTTCTGGGAGACTACCATTCCAGTGAGAGGAACATGATAAACAAAAATTAGTAGTATGTTACTTATATTATGTTTAATGATGTGTGCTAAGAGCAATAAGCGTGTTGGAGGAACTTCAGGTATTTCACATAGAAACTCAAAAGCTATCCTAGAGGAAGCCTAGAACCCACAGTGGTACCCATTCACTTCCCAGTGGTTATTGTAGAATATTATTTTAAGATGTGCTACATTTATTTATGCTATGGGGAATTTGTTTAATGATGCAAAGATGTGTTGCATTCTTTTCTATTGCATTTGTTTAACTCTGTGAAGCTGGGTTACTTTGCCTGTCTAAAACACCTGATTGGTCTAATAAACAGCTGAATGGCCAATAGCTAGGCAGGAGAGGGATAGGTGAGGCTGGAAGGCAAAAATAATAAATATAAGGAGAAGAAGAGGGATGGGGAAGTAAGAAAGATCAAGGAGCAAGAAAAGAAGGGACCAGCCACACAGCCAGACAAGGAGTAAGTGAAGGTAAGTTATACAGAAGAAAAGGAAAAAGCCCAGAGGCAAAAGATACATGGGATAATTTAAGTTTTGTTTTTTTTTTTAAAAGAAAACTCATAAGAAATAAAGCCAAGCTAAGGCTGGGCATTTGTAAGTAATAATAAGCCTCCGTATGTCTATTTGGGAGCTGGATGAAGGGCCCCCAAAGAGCAGAGGGTAAAAAGAGCAAAAGCAACAACAACAGGTGGCGACATGTGAACTCTGAACACCGCGGGTCTGATTTTACCACCTCCTCCATCCTCCTGAGCACCTTGTCTCCTTTGTCTCTGCTCCCCAAAGCAGGCTCCAGCCTGCCCTAGAAGGTGGCACACCGCCTTCCCTGTCCCCTGTCCTGGAGGCAAGAGACCTGTAGTCTCTCCCCGCTGACACCCAGAGACACTCCCTTCCAACCTCCCCAGCCATGGTGGAGAAAGCAATTTAATACGGGCACATGCTAACAACTGAATGAACTAAGTTCTGTATCTAACAAGGATTTGCTTTTCAAATGAGAACCCTCCACCCTGAAGCCTGTTCTTCATCCTACCCCTACCCTGCCCCACCCCCATTCCCCACCCCACTCCTTCCTAGGGGCAATGCTTAACCCAAACCCTACTCCAGACTGAAATCTGAATGAACAGGATATTTTTAGGCCAGGAAACCTCTGAGCACGTTCCCAGGATAGGGTGGTCCCTGTCCCTGCCCCAGGGCTGACCCTCTGTTTTTTCATCCTTCACTTACTAAACTTCAAAAGCAGCCCATTGTTGCAAGGAACCCGACACTGCATCAAACGAGAGCGGCCATTAGAAGAGGCAGCAGACAGATGGACAGACTTCACATGAGACACTGTGGACACTTGAACCTGGCATTCGCTAAGGAGGCCTTTACATGCCCTCAGGGAGAGAGAGCAGAGCCCATGGGCCATGCAGAGGGTCTTACAGGATAGGGCTGATTTTGACAAAACCTGCAATTGATTTGCCGGGTCATTAATGAATGGACCTGGAACTACACGTCACTTTGGCTCCAAAGAGAGCATGTGATTACAGCATTCATGGTGGAAAATGGTATCATTAAAGATGCAAGGCAGGGTCCATTACACACTTTCAGTGCTTGGGACTTTATGAAGCTGTCTCCTTTCCCAGAAGCACCGACTGCAGGTGATGGGCCTTGGATTTTCCTCAGCCCAGGACAGAGAGGAAGGAGAGAAGGGCTTCCAAATCTTCGTGATTAAAACACGAATGAAGCCTGGCTTGTCCATTGAAAAGAGTGAAGGCAAGATGGTCCCAGAATGGGGACCCATATCCTGGGGTTAGGACAGTGCTTTAGTTCACATCTGAAACTATGTCCCAGCTCTAGATGACATCGTAACTGTGATCATGGTCCTACGGAGTTTGTCAGCTTTTAGAAGGTTCACTGCATTTTCTTCTGAGTCATTAAAAAATAGAATATCGATAATTGCATAAACAGAACACCATCTCTGTTTAGGGAAAGGAAATGGTCTTTACGTTGCAGATGTGGGGTAGGGAGAACAAAGTCCCCTTGGAAATGTCAAGCATAGCATGCAACAATAACGAGGCAGGGACTGTAATGAGACAGAAAAGACGTGGTTTCTAGTTCACAAACTTATCAGTTTATACATGACATGTAAAAGTGCCCTCCTTGTCCTGGTACATGCCTAGGTAGACCTGGGGCCCAGGCGCTGTCTTGGGTGAGGTCCTGAGATGCTGCCCTCCTTGCCAAGTGCCTTCTAGGACACGATTTGCTGTGAACTTGAAGGTCCTTGTCTGCACAGCCTGAGCTGGATGGAGAGGCAGTGAGGCAGGATGCCCACCCAACCCTATACGTAAGAGATCAGTGAATGTGAGCTAGAAAAAGAACCAAAGGAAGAGTTTGCAGTGGCCACGCATGCAGGTCCAGCCAGGCCGAGCTGCAGCACCTCATTTGACACACCAGGCTCTCAAGAAGGCGCTCCGCTGCCCTCAGATTTGGGCTACTTATGTACAGACTGCCATACACATGCGTAAAATGGAAATAAGCTCCTCCCTGAACAGAGGCCAGTGGGGAAGGGGAGAAACACCGAATATTCCAGGGGCTCCGCGGTGTTCACTCGATCTTCGTCACACTTGCGCATGTACGAACTGCCTACACACAGGTCCGTACGACTTTTAGACTAGTGTTTCCTGTGAGCACGTACAAACCATTTCCTACATTTATCAATGAGAAATCATAGACACTTTCGACCTAAGGAGGAACTCCCAGAGGCCAGGGGTCAGCAACTGTGGCTTGATGCAGTCCTTGATCAGGTATGTTTAAGGTTTCCAAGAGGAGGTACTAAAACAGTGTCGGTCACCTCCAGGCAGGCCTAAGGACTTAAAAAGCCTGCCTTAAGAATGGACATCCTTTACACTTTGACTTAAACCAGTGGCCCCTATGCTACACTGTCAATGCGCGTTTGCGCTTCTGGAAATTCCAGATTTTCTCTTTGGTACTAGTAGTAACCAAGAATTGCTTAATACTGAGACTTAATACAAATGCAGGCAGTATGTTACTAAAATTGAGATTTGTGGCTCTACCTCATGCTGATGATGACAGTGTAACTCTTCAGGCTGTACCTGAATTGATTTTCAACAAACTCTTCATTCTCAACCCAGAAAGGCCAGCTCGCCGCACCCCAAAGCTTCATGGCTGTCAGAGTTGTGAGTGTTCTCCCCCAGGACACACTCACATTTGAGGCACATACCTGAGCAAAACAAACTCCAAACCGAAGATCGAGTGAACACTGCGGAGCCCCTGGAACATTCTGTCAGGGAAGCGTTTGTTTCCATTTTGGGCATGCGTATTTGTATATCCCAGTTAAGATATAAAGTGTTCTTCATACAGTGTGGCCCATGGTCCACAAAGCAGCGAGGGAATCTTCTAAAGCAGGTCACACCTCTCCTGTCTCCATTGCTCAAGGAAGGACACTATTCGGCAGGGTCCAGACGGTTTCCATTTTCAAAGCCACACAGATGGCTGGCAAGTGGTACTGGCCTTTGGGCCAAGGTTGGTGTGACCCCAAGCTTGCTGTCTTCCTCACAGCAGGTACACTGGCAACTCCTGACCCACAGACTCCTCCTAGGGGCCCATCCTGACCTGGTCCTTCCCATTGTCAGGAGCCATAGGTAAGCACTTTGACGACTTCTGAATTTGTGAACATTTTTTAACAGCTCACGCTTTTAGGGCTCACATAAATTTCTCAGCCTATCTGTGGAAGAGATTAGTTTACATTTGATTCTTCCCTGTGATGCCCCAAGCACCAGAGAAGGAAAGCCCACAAGGAAACGTGAGTGGATGCTAGAGCAAGATGGCAAAGGGGAATCTTGTGCTTATAAATCCTGAGTATGAGATGCAGGGGAGAGGAGAGTCTGCTTGCAGAAGGCAGGTGAGGTGAAGCCGAGGAGCTTGACTTGAACAAGACCCCCCTCCCCTTCTCACTTATTCTCAGTGAGTCTTAAGTGCATTGACAGGCAAGGCTACACAAAATATGGATACTGTACATCTTGAAAACCAGCCTTAAATATCCCTGGGAGCTTTGCCCCTCAGAGTATCAACCTGTAGACTTCCCAGCATGGAAGCTCAGGGTTTGATTCTAGGGAGGACATTGAACAACCCTATGTTGGACTTGAAGGTTGGAAGCATTTTCGGTCTAATTCTATGGCCACGCAAAGTACAGGGTCCATTTCTACTGAGGTGCAGCTGACTGAGCCCCTGGGAAAAACCAGCAGTTCCAGTGTTCCCGCAGCATGGGCCAGCAGTAGTGTCCAGCCTCATCTCCAGCCTCAAAAAGTCCATCTATCACCGAGGAGTTCCAGTAGAGCGCGCAAGTTCTTGGTCTACAGTCTCCCAGGGAAGGAGTGAAGTGCTGATGTTCAGCCAGCAGTGGAGGCAGAATTCCAGCCTTTGGTCATCGGAAGTTCCTGTTTCCGGGTAAGGAGACCAGACACGTGCAAGGTCAGTCAAGAGGCACCGAGCAGGAATGTAAGGGTGTCTCTCACCCGCAGGGGTCTGTTCTGTCCCCATGTAGCTTCATCAGGATTCACCCCAAAGAAAACATTTTCTCCTCACAAGATGCCCTGGAGAGTCACTGTGCTAGAAGGTTAGCAAGGTTGTCCATAGCCTGTACACTCCACCTAGGTGGCCCCACCCTTACCCCCCTACACAGGTACCCATGGATTCACCATGACTCACAGCCCGTTCCTCTGACAGCTTGCTCCTGAGGCAGAATCTTTCATGTTGAGTATTTCCAGATCAGATATTCCATCAGAGTGGTGTGGGCCCCTTCTGGGCTCACATGTCCTGACATGGCCTTACCAACCACTCTTCTGCCCACCCCCAAGAACCAACAGCCTGATGTGTTCGTTCCTCTTCAGTCCTGTCTCTCTGGGAAGTGAAGACATTCTTTACTAATCTAATGAGTGTGTTTAAAAATTGCAACTGACTGCCATAGTAAATACACATCATGTTTTCATGCTAGATAATAGTTCAGAGATACACTCCTGAATGAAACGACAACGAAATATCTTTTATGAAAGAAAAAAAGGAAAGAATTTCAGTTGAAAAACTCAGCTTCCAGCTCTCAGCTGTGTTACTCCTGCAAAACAAAAACAAAAACATATATATATGGGGTTCCTACATGGGAACAGGGCCAGCCAGGAAGGGTGAAGGGCTAAGGAGAGCAGACACACTCTGTGAAACTTACACCTACAGTGGGAAACTCCAGTCATGGTGCTGAACCCTTAAATCTCATTAAGCCCCTTCTAGGTATCAAAGATGGCCCAGCCCGCTGCTTCCTGAGTCCTGTCAAGTGCAGGTTACAGGAAATTGACAAAAGAGCTGCCATTAGCCCAGCCAAAATTCACATGGCTCTATTATTAAGATGCTGCCTAGTTTGATCACCCCCTTAATCTATCAAAACTCCAAAAGGATAATCTTTTAAAAGCCTTCCCGCCTCTCCTACCCTTCCAACCCCCAAGTCCTTTCCTTTGTTGCTTAAATCAAGGTAAGTTGAATTTACAAAATTTAGAGGAGAGGTGTGTTGGTGGCTGGGAGCTAACAAAACAAAACAAAACAAAAAGGCAAGATTTTTCTACCTGGAAACTGTTCTCTTTGATTCAAGACTGAGCGTCACCACTTTATAAACAAAGAAGATGATTAAAAAATGCTGCCTGCCTTTTTTTTCTTTAACCCAGTCTTCTCACAGTACTTGGCACACTCAGAAAAAAAACTCCATTAAGTGCACCAGAAAACTACTCAGAGGATCACGTGCTCTCTACTGGTTTTGTTTTATAAGCCAGGGGCCATGGAAAGAAAAACAGAGCCTCCTGTCCAGGTGTCCCTGCTTGGCAAAGTAATGGATGGAGGCTGATGTGGTCTAGAGGCAGAGGATGTTAATGCACTCTGCCCCCTTGCAGGCATACTGCCAGGCAGGAGCCAGAGAGGCCTTGGACAGCAGAACCAGCTTCATGAGAGCCCAGACAACTCCAGCTAAGAGCTTGTGTTTCAGGATTAGCCTGTGACCAGGTGCCCCTCCCCCTCACAGCAGACTAGATACCCAAGACGGACTGTCTGCATTATTAATTTAAGACAGCCAGCTGACAATGCACTGTTCTTCCTTTTATTTGCTTCCACAAAAGGTGCACCTTTCTCTAAACTGAATTCTCAGGTTTAAAAACGAGGGTGTCTTCCCCCTCACCCCTATTTTGTCCACCTCTCCAAAGGAACTGATTCTTGTCTCAACACAGCCACTCAAAGGCAGCCTGCTGCCTGGTACCCCCTGAGTTTTTGTACCTCCAAAAGAAGACACGGACCATGCTGTGCAGGTATTCCCTGATCCTCCCTGTATCAACATGCCGGATGTCAATCTGAGAAGTTTAAAGAACATTATAATTAGAAAGCAGTCATCCTTTATAAACAGCATTGTTTGTTGTGGTGGAGAGAGTGATAACCCGTGCAACTTTGGTCATCCAGTCTGAGTTCCGAGTCATCTTCTCTGATACGGCAATAGTCATAACCCAGTGTCAATGACCACTCATCCACTGTCACCCTTCAGAAGACATTTGCAACCAACACTTGCTGGTCTGGAGCACCAGGTCAGGACTCACTAGAGCCACTAAGTAATTGAATATTGCTTCAATTTCATTTTCACTTGGGGTAGAATCTTGCAGAACTTATCTAAGTCAGGCAAGCTTCCAGAGTCACCTCCAAGACCTTCACACATACACGCTCATCCATGTCTGGATGTGTGCGTGTGTATCTGTGTATGTGTGTGTCTGTAGTATATGTTTGTGTCTGTGTGTGGTGTGTGGTATGATGTGTGTATGTGGTGTGGTATGTGTGATGTGTGTGTGGTGCGATATGTGTGTGTGGTGTGTATGTCTTTGTGTGTATGCATGGTGTATGGTGTGTGTGTGTGTGTGTGTGTGTGTGTGTGTGTGTGTGTCCTGTGGTGTATGTGTGTATGGTGTGATGTATGTGTGGTGTGTTTGTGTCTTGGTGTCTTTGTGTGTGTCTGTATAGTGTGGTGTGTGTGTGTATTGTGTGTGTATGGTGTATAGTGTGGTATGCATGTTTATTTTGTGTGTGTGTGTGGTGTATAGTGTGGTGTATGTTTATTTGTATATGGTATATAGTGTGGTTTGTGTTTATTGTGTGTATATGGTGTATAGTGTAATATGCATGTTTATTTTGTGTGTATAGTGTATAGTATAATGTGTTTGTTGTGTGTATATAGTGTACAGTGTGGTGTGTGTGTTTGTTGTGTGTGTGGTGTATAGTGTGGTGTGTGTGTTTGTTGTGTGTGTGTGGTGTATAGTGTGGTGTGTGTGTTTGTTGTGTGTGTATGGTGTATGGTGTGGTGTGTGTTTGTTGTGTGTGTGGTGTATAATGTGTTGTGTATGTTGTGTATGTGTGGTGTATAGTGTAGTGTTTGTGTTTGTTGTGTGTGTATGGTGTATGGTGTGGTGTGTGTGTTTGTTATGTGTGTGGTGTATAGTGTGTTGTGTATGTTGTGTGTGTGGTGTATAGTGTGGTGTGTGTGTTTGTTGTGTGTGTATGGTGTATGGTGTAGTGTGTGTATTTGTTGTATGTGTATACGTGTGTGTGTTTTCTTCAAAGACTAGGGAAGGAAAGGATTGGGAAAGCCCAGTTACAGTGTCAATCTGAAATGTCCCCCAGAGATTCCTGTCTTTAACACTTGACTCTCAGTTTATGGCACTATTTCGAAAACTGTAGAAAATTTATGGGGTGGAGCCTGGCTGATGGAAGGTCGTTAGGGTGGGTCTTCAAAGGTTATAGCTCAAGCCTGTTCCAGTCGAGATGCCTCATCTGCTGTGATGTGAGCCTAGTCATACACATCCACAGCCATGAACGCTATGGTGCCCTTTTCACTGGGGCAGACTGAAATCCCTCTGAATGCTGAATCAAAGAAACCTTTTCTCTTAAACCTGTCTGTCAGGTCTTTCAGTCGGTATACAATGAAGAAACTGATGTTACCACCAACACTCCAGGAAGGTGCCAACATACCATCACACCAGGACAGTGCCCCCACGCCAGCACACCAGGACGGTGCCTCCACACCAGTGTACCAGGATGGTGCCCCCAAGAGGCAGCCTGGACATGAATTCTTAAAAAGATTCCTCATGCACTTAGCTTTTCTTTATTCTGAAAATGTTTAATTAACAAGCCTACCCCTCCCCGGGGCCAGCCTCATACAAATCTTCCCACAGGGCCCCAGATGTGACAACAGGAGCATTGGCCAGCATTCTATTGCCTAGGCAGTGCTGTCTGCCTTCTGGGGGAATCCCTATGAGCCATCCTAGGGAATGCAACTTCAGGTGAGGAACAATTTTTCTTCCACCTCCAGATGAACTCCACCATCTTCCAGATGCCAGTCCATGCTGCTCACCCTTGGACTGCAGACTGGCAATTGGATTTCACTGTAAAAACCCTCCTGAGGCCATCAACACCCTGCTGGTATTGCCACCACCTCCTTTGGCCTGTGCCTTTTCCCCCGGGCTCCCCGCTTGGTGCATCTAGACTTCACTGAGGCCAGAATTCCACTACAGGACACCAGGGTCTCTTATCTGACTCAAGGTACATTCCCTATTCCATGCACTTTGAGAATTACGGAATGGAAGGGGCCTTACACGCCATCTAACACAGTATCTTTGTAGCAATTCTGCAGGTGAAAATCCAAAGGGCAGATTTGCTTTTCCCACCCCCAGGCCTTGTTCCCGGCCATTGTACTATGAAGGCAGGTTACACCTGGCACTCTCTCCTCAGTGTCCTCAGTGCAAAGGAACCTGAAGGGACTGGCAGGGAAAACCCAGATGCCACCTTGACGAGGCTGGCTAGAGCCTTCAGGGCTAGCTCTGGTTTAACCACACACAGTATATCGCTTGTTTCAAAGTAAACCACCTAGAATCGACAGAAGCTGTTCTCTTCCTGGTCTTTGGATTCTTTCCGTTCCTTCCCTTCCCCACCAACCCTGTCAAGGCGGTAGTTCTCTTTCTTGCTTTGCTGGTTTTTCTTCCCAATCGCGGTGCCACTAGATTTTGGTCCAAGACTCTGTCCTGGATCATCCCTGGAAAAAAACAGCCAAGAGAGGAGCTGCTGCAGAGGTCGGGAAGCAGGGTGCGTGCCTCTGGCTCCTGGTCTGTCCTCAGCTCCGTCCGTTTGCACATCGCCTCCTTCCTGTGCCACCACTTTCTTCATGTCCGCTACACCTAGCCCGTTATGCACCATGAGGAAGGGACATGAGGAAGAGACAACATGTAATTCACCTCATAAGCAGGTCACTGACCCATCAGGACTGCAGGACAAGGACTCCTGCGCCTTGTTTCTCCTGACAGCCCGAGCAGGGGCAGAAGTGGGGTTCATAAGCACAAACAATCACAAACATTTACAGTTTTCACCAATCAGGGTTTAGAGAGTAGGGGCTTCCTTGAATGGTCCATCGTTATCAGGGGATACACAATGTAACCTTTCAGTTTAACTAACCATATACATTTGTTCCTTCTGTGGTTAGGAACAGCCACTGTGTTTCTAAAGAACTCAAGATGCGCAATGACTATTTCTATGGTTAAGGAAGGAGGTTTATCAGCGATTGGAAAGTTCTCAGCTCCCCTAGGGCTTTGTTCACCCTGCAGGCAAAATGGAGTCTGGAGTCAAAATGTCAGTACTTGGGCCAAGGTGCTTTTGCCTGTTTTCTTCAGTGTCCAACATTAACATCATTTTGTTAAGTCTTGTCTACTATTTCATCATAGTTTGGAATCAATTTCTCTCTTAAACAAAGTCCTTGAACTTTTGGGGGTGTTCATATGAGAACATATAAGTAAATGTGCACCAAGTGTTATATTTGGGGTAATACCACCTTGGATACACATGGAAGACTTCATGGAGGACAAAAAGATTCAAAAAGGGCCTGAAAAAAACAAATTGATTTGTACAGAGTGTTTCCAATAGAAGACTGACGAGACAAAGCCATGGGTGTAAGATCCAATGTGGCAGGAGATGTGTTCTCAGGGGGATCTGTGAACTGCGGAAGTTTCCCAAACACCGCCCTCACCACAGAAGTAGACAAGAGGTTTCCCACCGTGACTTAGAAGAGTAGAAAGAAGGACAGAGGGCAAGAAACGAAAGATGGGTGGTGACAGACCTCTGGGAAAACAAAGCAACCAAATGTTACTCATGGGCACCCAGCCAAAAGCAAGGCCTCTTAGAGAGCTCACTGTGAGTGCTGGGGCGGGCCCTGGGGACATTTTCCCTCTCTCTGCCAGCACCCAGCACAGAAAAGATAATGAAATATTTATTCTATCTGATGTGAGGCCACATGGGCAGGGTGGTGTCACAGGATCCTTTAATGACCACACAATTCAAGTACACAGGCTGGCTGTGAAGGACGGGCCCCTTTCCCAGCCCAAGTCCTGGCGATGCTCATGCTGCAAGAGGAAACAGGAAGTAGGGATCAGAAAGCTGTGCAGGGGACCCCATGGATTTTTCCAAGGTCCCCTGGGAGCTGGCTGTGTCCACAAAGGATCAAAAGGTACCTACCTCTTCACCCTACCCCTCCTCACCACTAAGTGAGCTGTTATAGGGTAGATGGTGTCACTCCAGACCTAATAAAATGTGAAAGTCTAATTGTGTTAGCAACTTCCCATCACAGTCTATTAATATGCATCATATTGGTATCCATTTTCACTAATGTGACATGAAAGGCGGTAATGTGATTACTTTTTTTAGTGAAAACAAATGCTAATGTAATTAAATGTTGACCACATAAGCTGAAAGATATGGCAACCAGCAGGTATCTGAGATATTCTTCCTCTTATAGAAAGAATGGAGGTGGGACAAGACGAAAGTGTCAATCAAAACTAGACAGAAATGACTTAGTTGCGGCTTGGAAATCTATGGTCACTAGGCAAGAACCTCCTGTCTAGGACAGTGCTGGGGGCACAGCAGGTTACCAGGGCATGCAGCAGAAAAGCGCAGCGGCAGCTAGAGAGGTCTGTCCTCATATTCTGAAATACTTGGGGACAGGTTTAAGCTTTTTGGAGTCTGACTGGTTGAGGCAGTTAATGGCTCATGTGAGGCTCAGAGGGCTCTTAAGACTTAGACCAGCCAGTGCTAGAAAGCAGGATGAGGTGCTGTCACATAATAAATGCTCACTAAATTAGAAACAGCTGCCGTACGCATGGTAAACATGGGAGCAGTCCACAGGGCGGTTAGCTCACCAGTGTCTGCCACATTTAGCACACAGCTCTTTCAGAGTCCTCTGCTGTCCTGAAACAAGGTGTTTCTTCAGAAGACTTCAAACTGCTGCTCTGAAAACTGCCAGGGAAGGAACAGGAGATGCTAGGCCACCCACACACCTTCCCGGACTCTGCTACCTGCTGAGCAAACTAGTATTTGACCCCCCAGTTCCTGCACAGACCACAAGCGGCTGGAGTAGAAGGGGCTGCTGCTCCTGGTATTTTCACCCATGCTCTTTGCCTCTCTTTCCTTCCAGGGTCAAGGGTGAAAATCCATAAGCCATTTGCTCACTCCTGGTCACCAAGAAACAAAAGAGGATTTACTAGGGACTTGGGCCCTTGCTGGTGTCACAGAGGTTGTGCAGTGGTCACTGAGCTCCCCTGATGCAGGTTCCTAAACAGCTGGCGACCTCCTGGGTGACTTCTGAGACTGTTCTCAGGCAGAGGCTAGCACAGGGGAAATCCAAACACTAAGGAGAGGACTGTGGGTCATCTATTGTGTGCTAAAGGCATGGACTACAGTGAGGACGAGATGGGTACCCCTGGACAGTTTACAGGGCATGCAGCAGGGGAAGGCCAGAGTAGCATGCAGGAACCCAAAGAACACTTAAAAAAAAAAAAAAACTCAGCTCTAATCTCACTAGCTACAGCTTCCATGGGACTCCTGATCCTTCTGCCCCCACCTTCCATGCGTTGGGATTAAGACAAGGACCACCACGCCCAGTTTATGGGATACTGAATGTTGAACTCAGGACCCTTATGTATTCCAGTCTAGCATTCTCCTATCTGAACTACGTCTCCTAAAGCCTTTTTTGGCGTTAGATGTATTTCCTATCCTCATTGTTCACCTACATTTTGGCAATATTACATTATTGTTCATTTGTTTTTATCAGGGTGGAGAGTAAACTCAGTGCCCATACCCCCAATTATGCAGTCCCACTTCCTACATTTGGGGGACTCACAGGGTCAGCACGTCCTTTGTGATCATGGTAATGTCTCTACCAAGGAAAAGTGTTAACCCTAATTCTTTAAACAGAGGTTGCTGCTCTGCCTGCCAGCCTGCACTGTTTTTTCTTACAGCAGTATATAGATGTTTCCATAATAAGGTGATGGTGGCTGTATTCTAGTCCCTTGAATGAGAGAAATCAGGCATCGTACTGTGTCCCCAGTTACTAGGCATTTAGGCTGATGCCGACAAAGCAAGGCCAGAGAATATCCTTCTTCATATCTCCTACCCAGACATGATAGTCCGGCTATTACTTTATTCTCAGGTGCTTAAAGAGCATTTTAAAGTTTAAAGGGTCTAACCAAACTGCTTTCCTGAAAGGCTATATCAGTTTTCATACCATTCACGACACTATTTACCCTTCCATTTTCCTGTGTAATTACAGGCATCAGGTTGTTTCATTTTGTTCAATATGAGGTAGGGAAAGTGCAAGCTATTGTCCAGTCTACATTTATTGAATACACAGCTCTGTGTGTGTGTGTGTGCACGCGCGCGCACGCGCGTGTGCACTTATGTACACTCGTGTGGATGTATAGGCCAACACATGCATATGTAGAGGCCAGAGATTGATGCCAGGTGTTATTTCCCATTCTCCATCTTACTTTTTGATACAAAGCTCTCACTGAACTCAGAGTTCACCGTTTCCCATAGGCCGGTTGGGCAGCAGGCCCAGGATCCACCTACGCCCACTCTCCGGTATCGGACATCCAAAAGGCTCAAGTCCTCTGCTTACACAGCAGACGCTTTACCCACGGGGGACACTTCCCCAGCCCTTGCTTGAGTGTCTCTTCAAGTACTCATTCCTCACGGGGAAATATTCCGTAGATCACGTGATCAGATTGTTTTGTCCGTTTCTTTTAAAAGCCTTTTTGAAGCCTCTTCATTTACCTAGAATAGTAATCCTTCATATATTGTGCAAATGCATTTTCCCAGATGACTGGATTTCAGCCCTGCCTAGCTGGCTTTTGACTGTAGTTTTTGCCTTCATTTGGTCCTATGCTTTGTTTCTCCTTGAATCATTCAGGGGGTCTCCTCTATTCTACAAGGCTTCTTACCCCCAAGGTTATCACAGTAATATCCACTATGGAAGTTCAGCACACCAAGAGTCCCCTTTATCAAGAAGGAAAAGAGCTGTAGTGTAGCAAGGCCTGAGGACACAGGTAGCCAGGGTTCTTTGCCTGGCTTCCCATGTGTACCAAAGGCATAGAAGAGTGCACAGTTCAGAGTCTGGAGTTCCATCTCAGAATTCCAATGGGGGGATGGGGAACAACAGGTTCCTAGAGACCTCATGTTTCATGTTAATAATTTATGCAAATTTTGTTTCCTACTCCATAATTTTTGGTGCTTATTTTTCTATAAAGTAACATTTTGATTGCTAACAATCAAATTATGTGACTTCCCCTGATCACAATTACCCACCAGACTTCTAGGGCAGCACTAGATTTCCCCAGCAGTACCTGAACCCCAGTTTGATCTGAGCTTTGCAGAGGGAAGGCACTGTTGACAGGGCTGCTAGAATTGCATGGAGCAGGGAAGCAGAGGAGTGTGCAGCTGGCAGGGTGCTCAGGGGAGGGTGTAACACCATGGGACTCTGTCCAGAGGGGGTGTAGACTGTGAGTCTCCCGAATCTCTTCAGATCACCCTGCCCTTCCCCCACAAAAATATCCTGATTCTTTGTTCTTCCTTCCACATACCTCAGAACTGTCCCTCAATCCCCAGTCCACCAAAGCATATGGTTTTGTTTTTTTTTTATCATATTCCTGAATAAGTCAGTGTTATTCCTTCCTGCCTGGATACCACAGGTCAGGGACCTGCAGATAGCCAATGAGCATGTAGCCCAAAGCTAATGGATGCTAGGCTAGTGCCAAGTCAGAGGCTGCACTGAGTGCCCAGTCAGAGAGATTAGTCACCCTCCAGTCCCTATAGTGCAAAGCAAAGAGGAAAATAAGCTACTTCTAGGAACTATGGAGAGAATGATACGAAAATTTGTATAAGTCCTGAAACCAGGGCTTGCCATTGTGTAAGCATGCCGTGGTGTTAGGTTCTGTCCCTAGTATAGAGCAAAGGTCAGTCAGGGTGGTCAGTGTTCCTGGCCACTTCTTCCATTCACAAGAATCAGTTATCCTGTATCCCAGCTGATCCAGAGGCAGCTGGAAGGGGCTGAAATGCTAGTTAACAAGCAGAGATGTCAGCGTAAGCAGTCACCTGTCCTGCACAGGGCGCTGGCGTCTTGATTGTTCCAGAAGAGTGGTAGGCAGTTTGTGTCTTGCTTTACACCTCTGCCAGCAAGAAAAACACCTATGAAAAGCAGTAGCCACCATCGTAAACTAAGTTTTAAGATGTGTTGACCTGGCAGATGCACAAAGTTTCCAAAGTTATACTCCTGGGCCAATCCTAACTTTGACTCCAGACTTAGACCCTTTCAACTCTGAAGAGGCCACTGACACCCCTATACCATCTTTATTACAAATGACCCTCAGGGTCCTAGTCTCACTGTGGCCCTATATCTTGTTAAATCACAGGAGATCAAAGATTTCAAACAATCTGGGGTATCTGCCTACATAGATGCAAGCCAGTGCAGCAGGTATACATGTAAACACACACACACACACACACACACACACACACACACCTCTGCCAAGTTACACATTACAAAGCCAAAAGGCCATATATTCCCACAGGGATGAGGGGACACAATTCATGCAAGAGAGATAAGAACAACATTGAATTTTGGACATAAGCAGTTCCTTTCTTAGAGGGGCGGGGGCTTAGCCCAGAGGCTGGAAAGGAAAAGCCGACAGCCCCTTAGAACTAAGCCAGCTCCACTGGGTGCCACTGTAATAAATCAGAATCAGTTATGTAAAGTGTAAAATTATCATTTGGAAATCACTCTCTCTGAATAATTCAATCATTGACTTCCACATCAAACAACCATTTCAACCACCCACACACACAGTTCAGTCTCACACTGCTCTTAAACTCTCTTTAATTACCGACATTAACCTATCACATTGCTATTTCATTCCTATTTCATCCTGGAGGAGGGGTCAGTGATTATGATAAATCACAATGAATGAGGAGGACTTTCAGCTGTCCTTCCATGCAGCTCTAAAGTTCCCCTGATCTGATGGTGACAGGTCTGCTTTTGTCCCAGGAAGGGACAAGGACAGTTAATCTACCTCCCACTTGACAGATGTATTGAGGATGCCAGTCAGATAAAAAGGCCAGAAATGCATTAGAGCCAAACTCTGCCTTGGTGCATAGCTGTCCCCCATATCTACACCCCAGGTTGAAGGGGTGCTTTCTTGTTTCTGTGGCTGGAGGGTAAGACGTACAGAACCAGGCAAACAAGCATTGCATACACCAACATATACCCCAGTTGACAATCATTAACCTAAAATAAGACTAGCATAGATTGTTATGTATTTTATGTGCACGAGTGTCTTGAATGTATGTCTATGAACAATTTGCTTGCCTGGTTTCTGCAGAGGCCAGTAAAGGATGTTGGATCCCCTGGAACCAGAGTTACAGATGATTGTAAGCTAATATGTAGATTCTAGGAATTGAACCTAGGTCCTCTGGAAGAGCAGTCAGTGCTCTTAACTTGTACACCATCTCTTAGCCCCTAAGTTTGATTTTGAAGGCACACACAATTGTCTCATGCTAATTGGTAGCCCACTCCATGGATAGCTTTCTCACCCAGAGACACTAACTCTTCTCTCTTGTTATTTTAGGAGGCTCTACCCTAGTCTTAGTGACAACGACCCACCCACCTTGCAAGCTACCCCAAAAAAGTAGGGCCACATAAGAATGGGCATGTGATGAATGATTCCTCCCTTGCTGGTGAGGGTTCGGGCTTCCAGGCTCTCAGTCTCTCTCACCTCTCCCTCCCTTCACCTTTCTGTGTTGTTTAGTAAAGACACTGTTGCCCCGAGAAAAGCTAACCGATGGGTAAAGATGGTCTGTAAAGCTGATAGTCAAAACATCCTGTGAAAGAGAAGAAGCAAATGACCCAAATGTCAGTAGCAGGCATAGGTTAAATAAATTGTGCCACATCCATTCAGCAAAGAGCATCTCAACCACAGAAGGTCCTGCCGTACAGGCATGTGAGCCCCAGAAGCTACTCATTACATGCCATTAGGGGAAAAACAAAGTCAGGTCAGTCATGGGGTGGAGCACATGGACGTGTCTGAGCCTACTGTTTTCATGTGAGAACGAATCACGTTCCAAGTATTCGAGACTCTGATTAGAGCTGCGCCTGAGTGGTGTAGGCATTGCTTATTTCTCATTTCCCACTGGAACTTTCATCTACCTGTGTCTGCCAATCCGTCTCCAAAGGTGCAGTTAAAGAGCCAGATCACATTCTGCTGCTTAGGGACAGGACCTCAGCTATGGTACTGAACAGGCCAGTTCCTGGGTTCCCTGATCTATACAATGGCCGGAAGAGAAGACCTGAGGCTCTCGGGGTCACTGTGGGGATCAGTCAAGTGGATTGGAGAAGAGCGCTCCTGGAGGCACAGGTGGTATAGTAAACACTGTGCTAATAGTCCTAATTATTAAAGTAATCACATGTTTCTTGTAGAATTCAAAGAGCAAAAAAAAAAAAAAAAACACCAAAAACCTGGATCTCCGGCCAGCGGTCAGATCTGAGCCACATCCACAACTCCTGGTGAGTCTCCTCCACCTAA
This sequence comes from Ondatra zibethicus, assembly GCA_004026605.1. Lineage (NCBI taxonomy): Eukaryota > Metazoa > Chordata > Mammalia > Rodentia > Cricetidae > Ondatra > Ondatra zibethicus. The sequence goes on from PVIU01006463.1 coordinate 78,866, forward strand.
TATGAGTGAACTAGGCAGATGACCCGAAAAGTCCATCCTAATCTGATGGCACAGTCCAACAGGATGCTTCTAATGGGCCCTGTGTAGGGCACGGAGGTGAAAGGAGACATTTCAAAGCTTCAGCCAGGGCTGGAGGAGGAGTGATGGGGCCCTGAGACAGACCAGTGCCCAGCCGGTTTGCAGGCAGGGAACTGGGGGAGGGAGGATCGACGGTGAGGTGCCAGTGAGGTGCCCCTACAGGCACTTGCGTGATTAAGTGGTCGGCTTCTCTTTTTCCCCAAGCCAGACCCCAGCTCAGAGAACCTTGGGGACTGATTTAAAGAAAAGTTATTCCTTTGTTTTTAATTGTAATTAAGTAGATATTTTATAATTTTTAAATGGTGCAATTTACATGTCACTTCCAGGATGCGCTGGGTACCCTTCACCAGAGGGAGAGAATGCGAGTTGGGGAAGACCGCTGTGATTAGGAAAGTACTTTTACACAATTGTGATAGAATGGAGAGACGCGGAGATTTCAACATTTTATTAAAAATGCCAGAACATTCACAGATGGAGACGGGAGTGAAGTTTATTCATGTGGAGATTGCATTCACCCTTCTCTCCATACTTTGACAAAATGTTTAAGTTAGTTTCTCATTTTATTTGTCTATTGAGTTCCCTAAGTTAGGGAAATTAGTATTGTGTGTGTGGTTTGATTTAATTAGCAATTGGGGAAATCGGCCTGGCGTGTTCCATGGAAGCTTGGGGAAATTGTCAATTAGCATTGTGTTAATTGGTGTCTGCCGTCCTTGCTTTTTAGTTTTTAACCCCTTTTACCTTGTTCCCTCTTTCAGTATGTAAAATCTGGCTGTTTATTATTCTTTAAATAAAGGATTAATTGCCTGAATTCCTGCCTCTGCTCCATGTCCTTTCTCTCCCCAGCAGATGGGAGCTGGGCCCGTGGTGGCCTTGTTTCTTTCAGGCCCTTGTCCTGCCTGGCACAGGAGGAAGAGCTTGCTGCGCTGCCCTGTGCCAGTCAGAAGCTTCGTTTCTGTTGTTCTCAATGTCCCTTAGATGCCTTCTGTCTACGATCTCCACAAATTCTGCCCAGCTCTCAGGAGACCCACACTGCTTGTTTTCTGGAGCCTGAGAATCATGCATTGAGTTTGAGGAGCTCACTCTTCCAACCAGTGTCTTTCTTAGCAAGGACAGGAACCTCACCAAAGGAAGGGAACAAACATCTATGGAGGGTGTTTGGTAGTCAGGCTTTGAATTTCATAGCCCTCCTCCCAAGACAGGTTAACGATAAAAGTCAAGGTAGAACCCTACTTATAGGGTTCAAGATGAGATTTAGCCCATCCTATTCAACACTGGGTTCCTGGTGCCTAAACCCATATGCTTTATTTGGTTCTTGAGTCTGTAGTATTGGAATCAACTGGGAGCTTGGTGGAAACTCAAAGTCCGGACTCCAGTGGGATTTACCAATTCAATGGCTGCATTCAAAACCTCCCCATTTACATCACATTAAACATGAGCCACCCTGGTTTGACCTGTGTTGTTGCTAAAGTGATTGGCTGTACCCAGAATCTGTTGTCTTTTTACCTCAGCCATGGAAGCAAGCTTTGCCTGGGTATTTAGCTGTCGAATTCAAGAATACACTTCCCAGACTCCTTTGCAGCTAGATTCTGGTCATGAGACCAAGTCTTCACCAATCAAATAAAAGTAAAAGTCTCAAATGGCAACTTTTAGTTCTCTTTTTTTTTTTTCTTAGAAGAGAACCTGCTCACACTGATCTTATCAATTCTGCTGCTCAGACATAACAGCTGGGGCCCCTCATGGAGCACGAAGATGTCAAGATGGAAATGTAGACAGGTGGAGAGAGACACCCAGGACAATTTGGGTCAGAGTCTCCTACTATCCCCATGCTGCAGGTTCTAAACTCTAAACTCATGAGGTTTATTTGTTTGTTTTGCTGTCATTTTGTTTGGTTTTGAGTTGAGGGTGGGCTGTCTGCCAGTCATGGACAAACTGTTCCTGACTAATACAGAAACCCACCTTGTCCACACGGCACAGTTCCTCCGCAGCCAAGAAGAGGCTGCGAAGGAAGCAGCCTGTGATGTACAGAACAGGGACAGTCGGGCACAGCTGCCTTGACAAGTGTCAGCTCAATAAAACACGTGCCAGTGAACATCTGCCAACCAACTGAGATGAACTGGTTGTGCCATCGAGGTAGTGAGCTTGTGGTCCTTAGCTATGTTCATGCAAAGGCCGCAGAGACTCCTTCCCCATGCTTGGAAGAGGACACCCCTGTCATGGAGCGTGGGTCCCCTCCCATGTTAACCTCTTATCTCCAGAGAATTGCGGAAAGGCAAAGAACATCTAAGGGCATGATGGAGTTTAAGTCTTGAATGTGTTTTCCTCATTGACCCAAGCAACCAGTTCTCTCCCAGCTTTTCTTTCTGCTCCTCCATCCCCAGAACTCTGCGCTATTCCTGCATCCACTGCCTCCAGTTCCGTGTAAGTCTGTCTAGGCTTTCCCTTCCCTTGGGCAGGAGTCTGCGAACTGTGCATCTCAGATGCTCCCATGGCTTTGTTTAGACTTCAAAGGACTGGAGAGAGCTTAGCAGTGGCAAAAAGAGAAAAATATCCTGCTCTTTACTCAAACATCACCAGCCACTCTGGCTCTTGCCATAGCTGCAATGGGATGGAGAGCTTCCCAGTCTAGCCCCTAAGGGAAGCTCAGAGTCAAGCCAGGCTCAGGGTCCTGTGCAGGCTGAGTCCAGGGAAGTCATGCTTCCTTAACTGAGGTCTCTTCCGCCTTCTACTCCTTCGTGATTTCCCACTTTCTCCCTGTTGCTCCTGTGTTCTCGCTTACCTCTGCTCAATCCCTCATACAGACTCCACTAAGTAAAACATCTCCCTGGCTCCTGTTTTCTTGACTGGACTCAAAATCACCAGCCCTCAAGAGTGTCTCCTATCCTGAGGCCACCCAGTACATGCCAAGGAAAGCCTTATATAAAATTAGTACCAGGCCATAGCAGCAACCCTACTAGCCCCTCCTGCCCTGCCCTGCCCTGCCCACAGACTGTAATCTATCTGGCATGGAGCTGTGGAGTCTTCAAGCTAACACCTCCCCCCCACACAAACATGGTGTAGGAGGTCCTTCTTCCTATGTGTTATTTTCATTGGTTGAATAAAGAAAACTACCTTGGCCTTTTGATAGGGCAGGACTTAGATAGGCGGGAAAAAGAGAACAGAATGCTGAGAAGAAGACAGAGAGCCGCCCGCCATGAAGCTGCCAGGTCAAACATGCTGAATCTTTCCCAGTAAGCCATGACCCTGTAGTAAACACAGATTAATAGAAATGGGTTAAAGCAAGAGGTGAAAGTTAGCCAAGAAGAGGCTAGATATAGTGGGCCAAGCAGTGTTTTAAATGAATACAGTTTCTGTGTAATTATTTCGGGAGTTAAGATAGCCGGGCAGGACGGAACAAGGGGCCCTGCGCTGGACGGACGGGAGCCAGGTGGAATGAAACTGTGGCCCACCCGCTCCTCCTCTCTTACCCCCCACACACACACACAAAACATCTGGAGGCTGCGCTCTAAAGCAGATCTATGGTTTCAATTTCTCACCAGCATTTTGCTCCCTAAGCTAGCTGTGGTATAGCTAGTTTTACTAAAAGGACTACAAGGGACCCATTTTTCAGGAGTTGGGTTATTCCAGAAAAACTGCATTTCCATGTGATATTTATCAGCAAAAATGTCCTCAAACACCCTCCTGCAACCTAGTCTCATAGCAAATTTCACTACTAGACAGCACTCATATATAAACAAGCAAACAGAACCCTCCTGTTTGATAAGGAGAGCATGCTTTCTTCAAGGGTACCCCTGGGAAAGAGCTGGGATTCTGGGGAGGATGCCTCAGCCAACTCCATTCTTGACAACTTGAGGTTCAGAATAGATTCTGAGGCCAGTTGTGGGTTCTGGATGGAGAGGCAAGATAAGGAAGTTTGTAGCTATTCTACTTGACTCCATAATGCTCTAGAAAATGCATCATCAACAAACCTACACCACCACTGCTGCATCAGTCCATGAGATCGTCAAATCAGATTAAACCCCATCAACACAGCACACGTCGTTAGTGCATAGAAACACTATGATGCAAGGCAGACCACCGGAGGGACCAGTTAAATCCTGACATGACAACAGGCCTGATGGACTCCAATCTTCTTGTATGGCCTTTGAGAGACTACATGAGCTCAAAACCTAAAGAGGGTTAGAAGGCTTTGATGGACATGGGGCTCCCTGGAACATTACTGATACTTTACAACTGCTTCTAAGTTACAGATAGGGCTTAGAATCAGACAACTTCTGGTGGAGAACCAGGGTGGATGGATACAAGTCCTTTCTGGTACTAGGGTCAGCTAGGCTCTGGATTCTGGCCCAGCCTCCAGGGACAGCAGATAACTCCCTAGTCTTGAGTCTTTACGACACACATCTCTTGTTGGGTGAGCTCAGAGTTGACCTTTTACAGAATCAAAATCTCTGGAGTGCCCCGAGAATACAGGACCGTGTCTGGTTGCCATCGTTGATCCCCGTGCAGCCCTCCCATCTCTAACCAAGATCTTCATTCCCCAACAATTATTTGATTCTATCAAAAGCAATCCTTAAGAACCGAAACCAGATCTGAGTCAACTTTTTCTTATTTTACCTTCCTTTTCTACGTAATACATCAGCCCATCTCCGTTTCTCTTCTCCCTGCATCACAGTCCTGAAAGCCTCCAGAGTTCCAAATATTGCCAGCAAACAATAAGAGAAGTGTGCAGCAGAGGAGCGGAAAACAGCACCCATGCCATCCTGTGGACACCCTGGGCTGCTTCTTACCATAAGGAAGCCCTTCTGGGTTAAGTTGGAGGGGCATTCTGCTGAGCTTCCTGGACCCAGGGCAGGAGCCTCCTACAAAATGAGACAGTCTTCTGGGGGAAGACCTTCCTCAGCACTTTCTCATCTGTTCCAGGAGAGAAAAGAAAACTGGGCTAACCCTATAGCATGGGACGCCCGTTCTGACCAGGGGCTGGCAGGCACCGGCTGCTTCAGTGTTGGCAAGGAGAGCGAACTGTTGGCTGATCTTCTGCAGCTCTTTCCACTCACCGTCCTCCTAAACTAACTGTGTGCTTTATGACTTAGCACGAAACCCATTCAACCCTCTCTTTCCCGAAGTTAACAACTGGCACCCGAAACCTGCATTCACAATGATGTTTGGGCTCCAAACATCCACTTGGTGATAGGAGCTGCCATTATTTTTATAAAGAAATAAGTGACTATCTGCCAGTTGACCATGCAAACCATCAGAGTACATGATGGTTTTTTGGCGGCATGAGGCAGATCACTCTGGACACCTGGGCAAGCTCTGTTTTAAGAATTGGCCTTGTGCAACAGGGGGATTGCAGGCTTGCAATAAGGTCATTCGAAAACCATTAGAAGGGGGCTAGAAAAATGTTCAGCTGGCCTCTGTGAGCTACAAACACACACATGCGCGCACACACTGCGTCACTTTAGAAGCTGTTTGAGACTTCTGTGCACTTTCCTTCCTCAAGTTTATTTTCAGTCTGATGGCCACATGCAAATCCCACAGGTCTAAACACCACCTTCCTCTCGCCACCCTGCTTCCTCTCTGCGCCGCCTCTATTAACAACCCCCTCACCCATGGAACCCAAGACCTGTGAGCACCTGGTCCCCAGGACTGGTCCCCTTTCCCAACACAGTCAGTGGCTTTTTCCTCAGTCCTCACATCAGGACATCTGTCTACAGCCCATTGCTACCCAGAATCAAACCCTCAGGACCTTTCTCCCCAGAAACTGGAACTGGCCCCAAGTCTTCTCAATCCGTGACCAGAACAGCCACCGAATTCTCCTGCTCACCAGTCAATCCCTGAGATCGCAATGCTCCCATCCCTAGGAAGCATTCTCATCTTACCTCCGGGAACAAATGGTTAGTGCCTCTTTGTGCCATCTTTTATATTTAACTTGGTTTGTCAACTTTTAAATACAGCCTCACTGTGTAATCCTGGCAGGCCTGGAACATGCAATGTGTCTATTTCTACCTGCCAAGTGCTAGGATTACAGAGGTGCACCACCACATCTGGCTGTATTATTACTAATACCCTAATTTGTGTGTATAAACAATCCTCTATCTGCAATTCTAAAATTGCACTGAAAGTGAAAATAATTTGGAAGACTTACTATTAAACCTTAGCATGAAACTATTAAAAATATATACTTGCTCCATTTAGAATATTCTAGTATATTACTACAAAGTACAAGCATCTGAGGTTATGGAATACTTCCCCTAGACCCAGCTGTGTTCATTATGAATCATATGGAGTATGCACAATACCATCCCTTTAAAATCTGGGGTGGGGGATCTTTTTTCTCCAACACATGTGGAGTAAAATTCTTTAGATAATGTATTTGAGACCCATATTAACTTCTACTAGGATAATAGGTTCCTCACCACGTCTTATTTGGAGGTGTCAATGGTGAACGAGCCCATATCATACAGAGGATATAACTTTCTGAGTAGCGAAGGGAAGACACATTAAAATAGCTGAGCTGGTATACAAGCTCTCAGCCTTAGACTAAAGCAGAGCCAATGTTATGTCCCAGTGGGGGTGTCTGAGGAGGAGGAACTGCTGTAGGCCCTCAGAAGTCACATGAATTAAAGCAGAATAAGGTGGCATGTCCTTGTCATCTCAGTGCTGGGGAAGTGGGGACAGGTGCAGCCCTGGAGCTCACCAGCCAAGCAGCCAAGTCTACTTGGTGATCTTCAGGTCAGTAAAGAATCCTATCTCGGGGGCTGGAGAGATGGCTCAGTGGTTAAGAGCGCTGACTGCTCTTCCAGAGGACCCGGGTTCAATTCCCAGCACCCACATGGCAGCTCACAACTGTCTGAAGATCCAGTTGCAGGGGATCTGACACCTTCACACCAATGCACACAAAATAAAGTTAAATAAACTATAAAAATATTTTAAAAAAAAAAGAATCCTATCTCAAAATAAAGGAGGATGACCTGAGGACTGGTACCACAGGTTGTCCTTGGGTTTCCATATGAACATGTACGCACGCACACACATACACACACACACACACACACACAGAGTACACAGGTAGAAGAGAGATCCACAATTGCAGCCTAATGGTGTGTACATTTAACTACTAGATTTAAGTACCATCATGGGAAAGCTGACCACTGTTTATGCAATTATAATACTTAGAAAACTACTCCTTCTGCTACTACTGATGTCCCTAACACCATGGCAGCCAAAATGTCATCTGGAACCTGAGCGACACTGAGTGAGAATTCCCTCTTCTGTTACAACTACTGTTTATGGACAGTGCAGTATACATCGGGACTGGTGGGAAGTGTGACTGGAGAAGTAGCCAAGGTCAGATCATTAGTGTCCAATTAGCAAGTGGATGTCTAGTGGCCAAGAGTATAGGCTCAACAGTTAAGAGCTCAGCAATACTGGAGAAGTTGCCTAAAGCTTTTCTTCCTCAGGGCTTCTTCTGCATTATGGGGATGGTACTGCTCCTTCTCTTGCTGCTGCTGCTGCTCCTGCTGCTGCTGCTGCTGCTGCTGCTGCTCCTCCTGCTGCTGCTGCTCCTCCTCTTGCTGCTCCTCCTCCTGCTGCTGCTCCTCTTCCTCTTGCTGCTCCTCCTGCTGCTGCTGCTGCTTAGGATAAAATTGATCCACTCATCTATTATGAGGATTCAGTGAGACTGTACATTGAAAACACTTTATAAATATTCTACAGGTATTAGCAAGAAGGCTGTGCTTGTGATCCAGACAGCTGATGAGGCTGCGAACTAAGAACTATAGCAGTGGGATCAGGTGACCCGTGGGCTCATCACAATTCACATGAGAACATGCTGGAATAGGTAAGTATTAAATGAAAGGGAGACGTTGAATTTCAATTAATAAAAGTGAAAGAAGACACAGAAGTAGAAAAACAATCATTAACCAAATTATGAAAGAGCAATCGTGACAGATAAGGAGGCCAAACTGACTGGGCAGAAGTATGGTGGGAAGCAGGATGTATAAGTAGTCTCAAAGTATCTCCCCATAAGATGGATATTAGTTACAAAGAGAAAAAGAATAACCATCCTGGTAGTCATTGTCTTAACCAGGTGCTCAAAGAAAGCATCATGGGTAAGAAGACATACTGAAACAATACGCCCCTTGACCAGACTCTCTAAAAAGCATCAGTGTTGGGTGAATCTTGCCAAAAAATGCAGCACAACAATCTAATTATGTTAAAACATTGAACAAATCCGAACCAAAGGATATTTTTACAAGATAATTGGCCAGTTCTCCACAAAAGTGTCAAAGTCATGAATAACAAACCGAAGAATTGTCCCTGATTTCTCCAGAAAAAGGAGATGTGACAAGCACTTGCTAAGTGGGTCCCATATTAGACCCTAAGCCAGAAAGGTGCATTATTGAAGTAATGCGAGTCTCAAACCGGTTCCATCGTGAGTCGGTGTCAATTTCCTCATCTCTACTCTTGTGCCATTGACTTATACAAGATGCCACATCAAAGAAACCTAATGATGGGTACAAGGGAGCCCTATACCATTTTTACAACTTCTCTAAGTCTAAAACTTCAAAATATAAAGTTAAAGATAAGCATAGCACCTTTCGTCTGACCTCCATCTTTACCCATGGAGGGTGTTTGGTGTGCTCGTGTATGAGGTTAGATGGTCTGAGTTGATGCCTGAACTCATGCTACATTCAGATCCTGACCATGTTCCACCATGACCACAGTTTGTATTAACTATGCACATGTCTTTCTCAACTACTAAAAGAGGACTAAGCATAGAGACATTATACCCTGGTGCACCTTTAATCCAACATTGATTATATAAATCATATATTGTTCATGCTCACCTGGTTTGCCACTATCCAAAGCAATTTTGCTACAAGGCCATCTTCTGATAAAGAATCTCAGTCCTATTTAAGAACAACTGGTGGAACCTACATTGTTCACCATGGAAAGCCAAGTAAAACAATAATATATAGCCAAGTCGTTAGGAGATAAAAGAGAAATTCAGGAAGAATATTGAAGAACACGGGTTTAAACAGAGATAACCCCTGGATCTATCTTCTTTTGATGCCATGGTAGTTGTTAAACATGATGCGGGCGGGGGGGGGGGGAGATTTGCTCTTCAGGAGAATGTTCGGCAATGGCTGGAGACATTTTTAAGGACCGCTACTGGGGAGGGGAGAACGGCACTGTTCACTTCTAGTAAACGGAAGCCAGGGCTGCTGTTTAACATCCTACTAAAGTCAGGTCTGCTGCCCGCGTCAGTTACCCAGCAAGAATCTCGATAATGCCAAGGACGAGACACTGGGTATGATCTCCCTTGTGAAAGTAACTGAGAAGGATGCTTGGCCCTCAGAGAATGGTGCCCAGTGAGGATGAAAACACATGGTCTGAGGGCTGTGGTCCATTTTCTGGCCTCAAAGAAAGGGTTCCGGGTGTTTCAATAGGAGCAGCCGGCGAGGGTCCACTCACTCGTTTTCTTTCTATCAAGGATGGAAGGGATAAGCTTTGGTTGCCATTTCAGTAGCTAGTGCTGGGGATGGAATCCCATGACCATACTTAAGATCCATTTCAAAAAACAGTATAAGCCAGGGTTCATGCGTTTGTCCCTAACTGGGTATAGCATCCCCATTTTCTACCCACTGTTCCAACACCAGCACAGCGAGGTGTCCTGGTGACGTCACGTATTTCATACCCAGGCCTAGAGAAGACCTCTGGGGTACACTATCTGGGGGACTATTGAGCAGGAGGGTAGTAGACAGGCAGAGAGAGTGGTAGTGAGGAGGCTATTGGACATTCCAGGGTTGTGGGGTGAGCAGGATTGGAGCACTGGTGACATAGTCAGCCAAGAGCAGGGACAAATGTGACAGGTGTAGCCCCAGGTATTAGTTAGGGTTCCCCAGAGGAACAGAGCTAATGAAGGGAAAATTTATTTGATTGGCAGTCTGAACAGTCCCATAGTGGCTGTTCTGCAGAATGGAGAGCCACGGAAGCCAGTTGCTGCTCAATCCAAGAAGCTAGAAACATCAGACGAAAAAGGATTACCAAGGCAGCTCTCGTCAGGCTGGAGGCTTGAAGATGCTGCTTCACATATACATTCAGAAGATGGATCATCCAGAGTCTCATGTCCACTGCCAACAATGGTGAAAAGTGAGCCCGCTTGCAATGGTACAGTTTCCTTTTCATCATTTACTGTCCATTTGGGTCATCTGTTTGTCGACGGGCTAGCCGACATAGAGGGCTGGTCTTCCCACACCCAGGTCACTGAGTCACGCACTAACCTTCTGTGGAAACACGCTTACAGACAACCTCAGAAGTATACTTTACTTACCAATTTCCTAGGTGTCCCTGCATCTGGCCAAGTTGACAACCAATATCCACCACCACACAGTCTGTGCCTAAATGGACCTTTGAGGGTTTCTGTTAGGGCCAGGGCTGAGCCTGCCCACATAAGACAGGGATCAACACAGAAAAGCAACTGCACGCATGAGGGCTCTTCTAGAATAAAAGAACAGGTATGCAGAGTACTGAGGCCTTCATGTGGCCCACTGGAATTAGGTGAGCCACCAGGCAAAAGTTTACTCCGAATCACTGCCCTTTGAAGACCAGGTAGTGGGGACCACCTCCTGCCCAGAAGGAAATCATCTCTTCTGTTGCTCTGTGATGAGTAATGGATGAGACTGTTTTACACCGAAGCCGATTTGAGTTTCTGCCAACAATGGCCACACTTGACTCTAAACCGAGTATACAAGGCTAAAGCACTGTGGTCTTGGCAGAGCGATTCGGTGCACTTTGGGTCTTGCCTTCCAAGGCTTCCAATCTTCCCAGCACAGTGATGCTGCCTCTAGCAACCTCCGAATGAATGAAGCAAACCCATGTACACCAGCGGGCTTCCTGGCAACTAGTAGGGACACTCAGAGGCTACCCTTCTGCAAGAGAACAAGGCGCCTGCTTCTGTGGTCTGGGATTGGAATAGGATCCCAGGGATGACCACATCGTGAGTCCTCAGTACATAGTTTAGTCTTGGTAGGGTTTGATCTCCTCACCCAGTGCCCACCTGCAAGTGTTGATGTGTGTGAGGCATGTGGCACAGAGTGGCCCAAGCCACCCTGGGGCACGAGGCTACACCTGTGCCTCCCTCATGGAGGTGTCCGGGCAGGAGCCTCTGCTCAGGGGGAGGGGCTCAGGATGGTAGCCTTAGTCACACACACCTTGACCCTGACCGAAGGGGTACAGAGCAGAACATCCATTGCCACCCCTGAACGTTCCAGAAACTCAGAAACTGCTGATAAATCTATTTGCCTGTACTTCAGATTTATACTCTGCCACATTCCAGGGAGGAAGTAAAGCAACAGAGATAAATCTACATAACCTTCAGAGACAGGAGCCAGGGCACACTCTTCTTTACGTCTGCCAAGGTCACACCACCCCAGCCCTGCTGAGCAGCAGATGTAGGAGGGACAGGGGAAAGCATGGGCACCCCCACCCCACACTTCCCCATGCCTTGCTGTGTCCCTGTGCCCCCCCAACACACACACGCACCATGCCTGCTGCAGCTATGTTTCCCATGCCGTACTATTACCATGCTGGTTCCACAAACTCGTAGGGAGTTGTGGGAACCAAGAATATCAAGGGAGAAACTGCCATCCCAAAGCCACCTCCAAAAGAAAAGGACAGTGTACAGACGAAACCAAATGACCAATAACTTTGTGGGACTGGAAGGGGTGGGCAGGTTGTTTCATCAAGAAAAAGCCAGGACCTGATGGTATTGGAGGAAGGGACTGGCTAAGTTAGTGGTCTATGACACATGTACCCTACTCCATAGTCTTCCCTGCTCCCAGAGTGGCCCAGGGGAGCTGTTCCTTCTTCCTATCTACTCACAGTTCCTGTGATTTGGGGATGTCCCTCTCCTAAAGTCCACCCTGCTCTCTTATCTCAGGCTCCCCCTCCCTGGGTACCAGTGTCACCAACCACCTCAGCCTCCCTTTGGGCATCTAATCCCCGCTGACCTTCAGGTCTCACCATCTCATCCATAACGACAAGACCGACAAGACTGTCACTCCCTGAGTTCAGGCTGCGGGATGACTATGCAGGAACACAAGAAGGACAGAAACGTGGGCTGGTGGGAAAGCATGGAGGCTCTACTGCTTCCTTTGAGCTGAATCAACTGTGTACTGTGGCAATTCCCAAGTTTTTGAGTTCAAGAACAAGCTCTTGGTTCAAACACAGATAGTCAAGAATCACAAGAAATCTTTTAGTGGCTCAAGGTTGGGAGCCCAAAAATCTGTTTTCGACAAGCCTGCTAGGATATTCCGATGCATGTGCTAGTCTTTGAGAAATAGGCCTGACCTCAGCACCATGGCTACCTGGAAAGGGCCCTGGCGCTGATTTCCAGGGCCAAAGGAGCTCTGGTTCTACTACCAGGTAGGTGACCTTAGTCATGTAAACAACCTGGGTAGCTTCAGACTCCCTATAGGGCAATAAGATACGGGTACAGGATTCCTAGAATTCGGATGGTACCAAAAGATGACTAACATTTAGAACATCTGCAGGTCAGCATACCACACACAGAGATGTTCAATAAATGCCAGCCACTTTTTGTTCCTCCTTACAATGTCCATATGCAAGAGGCCCAAAGATAGTTTGCATTTTATAGAAGAATAGAACATTAAGCAACTTGTCCAGGCCCACACTGCTAGGGACGGGGGAACCTGGGATTTGAATCCAGACCATGGGGCTTGCAAGTCCTAGCATTATCATCACCACATGCCAGTCCCCAGGTGTGACTGCCATTCTGATCTTTCCAATCCAGAGTTCTAGTGACCACCCCTGGTGCTGCCCTTGGATCACCCTGTAGACCAAATTAAAAGCAAGTCTCACTGCATAAGATCAAAATTAGCCTCAGCCCCACACGTGGGAGGGGTACCCATTACTCATGCAAAGCTGGGGAGGATTTCAAAGGACAGAAGCAGGCACTAGGAGCACCAAGGCCTTCCCCCACTCCAGCAGCTCCTAGTGGGGGCGGACAGAACTTCAGAGAGGCAGAACAGGCTGGGAAAACGCCCATGAGGCCAGACTGCCAAACCCAGCTTGTCAGGGCAACAGGCCACCGTGGATCTTTGCCATGTCTTTCAAAGTTAAGAAAGCACTGATTATATCTCAAATCATAAGGTGGGTATCCAAAGTTCCCTCGCGATTCCCAGGGCACCTGCCACTCTCATGGGGGGCAAAAAGCACACGAAGAGCCTTGGAGGTCAAGGACACTCTAGAGTAATAGAGAGGGTTGGAGAGAGATGAGCCCATCCCAGCCTGGAGACATGTGCCCACTAAACTCTGGCAGAACCTTGGAAGAGAGGAGGATGCAAGGGGACTAAAGGCAAAGCCCTATGGGTCCTTCCATCCCCCAGCTGGGCCAAGGTAAGCCCAGCTGGCATTTCACCTCTGCTCACATACTTGGTAAGGCTCACGAATGCTTGCTCTGCCCATCACTGGCACTCTGCAATCATACCTGTCTGCGAGGGCTATGCTCAACAGGCACGCATCCTCCTTGTCTATAATGCCCTTCAGGGCAACCTTTCCAGTCTAGAGTCACAGCCCGTTCATACCCCACTCTACACTCTATCGCGGGACTCCACCTACAAGATCTGGTGAAGGGTCCAGCTTGACGCTTAGGAGTAGCTGCTGCAGTTGCCTGGATTAGGATGCCAGCTTTGACCTTTGCCAACTGTGAGAGCTTGAACAAGCCCCTGAACTTCTCCTACGTGAAGCTCCTCCCCCTGAGTTCGGGGAAGGTAATTGTCTCAACCTTACTGCGTGGCTGTGGCAACTGAAACCCAGGATGAGATGACCAGGAACAAGTTAACGCTGAGGGCCCCTATTCACCTTTCCAACTGTACATATATTTTAGCATTTGCTTAAGTATTTTGTATCCCCCATCCATAACAATAACAACATACACTGTCTATGGAGGGGCTGCCGTATGCTCAATCCTGGGCTGTGTTCATGGCTTCCTAAGCTGCCTTTCAGAAGCCTGCAGGCTGCCTGTCCTTTTCACCTGTCACCCAAACAAATGCCATTTCTGTTGGTGTAAGTCCCCGCCCCATCCCTCAGCACCAGGCTTAGTGGATACACTGGGAAGCAAGGGGACAGAGTTCCTGAAGAGAAGCATCATGAATAGAGGTCACACCTAGATAGAAGGGCAGCCCACAGAGGAGCCCCTTGTTTTCAAACCTACTACACTAGCAAATGGAATTCAGAGACACTTGTCTCTAATGTTTGGTTCCCTTTCTCTGTAGAGTTTCTTTTCGGTGCGATTACAGGAATGGTTTCTTGCCAACTTTTCCCTTTTCAAAGACTGAATGCTTGCCACCTAGAAGAAGGCTCCAACAGAGGCAGGTCACAGTCAGAAGGCAAGTGGCACACCCTTAACCACGCAGCCAACGATCAGTGTGGAGAAGCTGGGGGAACACAAGGTCCAGCCATGCAAAAGTGCAAGGAAGCTGCTTACCCCCAAGAACTGTATTGACAAATGATGGTCAGGGCAAAATTAGCCTAAGGATGTGTTCAGAATATTTGAAATGGCAGGCAAGCCATCCCATGAGAGGGCCCATGCTGCCCCTCAGCCTAGGAGGCAAACTCACCCCACACCCCACCACTTTAACCAAAGAAAGGAAAAGCAAAGAGAATGTACTTGGGATTATGTAGAAATCTAAAAGCATTATGAGAATCGAAAGAGAGAGCTCTTGGTTTCGTAATACATTTAACATGAATATTCTGAGAGTCTCTGCCTGCCAGGGTGACTTTTGAACTAAGATAATCCAGATGAAGAATTTAGCCCAATAATTGGTCTGTAGCAGGCTGATGATAAATGTTAGCTCCTGGTTTGTTCCCTCTGTTCCGGCTCCTACAAAATTAGCCATGGGTTCGAATGGTTTGCTCTCCCGGATGAAAACTGTACTCCACTATCTAAGTATCCCCCTCATCCTGTGGCATCCAGAGCTTCACACCTGGCATGCTTTGGGCACCTCTGAGAGAAGACTCTGCCCTGGCAATCTGCCACCCTAGAGCTCTGAGGAGGAGAGAAGCTGAGTGTACAGTCAGGAAGAAGGATGGGAAGCGGAACAAGGAGTAACAGACAAGACAATGGAACTGGCCCCAAAGACACATTAAAAAGCAAAATCAAAAATACAAGGGGAGTGTTCGCAGATTGCTCAAAGCCTCCCATGGCCCATGACAAAACTTCAAAGGCCAGCACAGTGAGTCAACCTTTAGACCTCTACTGAACTTCCAGAAGCAGAGGAGTCCCTTGGCCCACTTATTCCCCAAACCCGCAGGGAGTTGGACCACCCCCACAACCACGAGCTTTCTGCAGTGTGTACCTGAGAAGACAAGTGGCCCAGCCCCATGGGGAAATTTCTCTTCACCATTTAATAAGGGATCCTAGACTATTCCGGCCGAGAAGCATTTCTTAATTTCCCATGCAATCTGAAGCATTATCCAAGGGTTATTTTTGTTTTGTTTTCCTCAGAAGTGGGGTTGCTGGAGCATTCCTCTTGGACATGTTCAGATTGGAATTAATTAGAATTCCTGTACAGTTTTCTCCAGTTATAATTATAGCTTAATTTGATTGCTTAATAGCTCTGGTTTTCGTAATGTTTAGCACCTGTTGTAAATTGCGCGAGATAAATCGCCTTCTACCTTCCACCGTGTTTATGCCTAACTTTTGCCTTTTCCCTTGCAGCTGCTGGGCTCTCGACGAGAGCCACAAGCTTTGCTCATCCCTGCCCTTTCCACTAAGGAACTCTCTTTTTGCAAGGCTATTTAACCAGAGAAGAAGTGACTTTTACTTAAATGCCTCCTTAAGACTGTTAGATTTTTTTTAAGGGGAAAAAACTGAGAAGGAAAAAAGGGGGAGCATTTGGATGCTGTAAACTCCGAGGACTGACCTCTGGTATTATGTAGACTTTCACTTAAGGGTCACCTCTTTGATGTGCTTGGTGTACAAGGGTGGATTTTCCCCCTCTTCCTTTCCTTTCTGGGATTGTTAGACAGCCATGGAAGCCCTGCATCATTAATTGATTTCTCCCATGCATTGTGCTATGATACAATTTTTCAAGGCTGTGCATAATTGTGTTCCCTGTGCCAGCGTTCTGTGTTCTGTCTTTGTCATTTTGTCATTGAAGGCTGCTTCCACCCTCTGTAATTGGAGATGTTCTACTTTTGGGCAAAGGTGTGGGGGCAGCTCAGGGGAACAGCGCTGACATTTACTTCATCAATTTATTTTTATTGTTCCTACATTTATTGCAGCTATAACAGCCCTTTAATAGTTATATGTCCTCCCTGTAGGGTATTCTGGTATTTGAAATTTTTTTAACTCATTTGTTCTCATAGATAACAGTAAAGTGCATTTCAGGATAACCTTTAGGTTTCAATCTCCTCTCTTCTTTGGGCTCTGAGGCAGTCTTCTCTTTAAACTTTTACTGCATCGCCGGTGTAAAGGCCAGAGCGCCAGGTTCATTCTACCAGAGGAGTAACCACAAATTAGTGGTCCTGAAAATTTCAGGGAGGTTCATCCTAAACTAAAAGTGCAGCTATTACCGTTAATTCAAAACTGGCCATCCTTTTAAGGGGGGGCACGAAAGGAAGGTGGGAAAGAAAGGAAGTGGGGGACCCTGAAACAATCCCAGGTAAGGATTAACTCTCACGTTACAATCCTGGCCAAGTAAGGTATGTAATTAGATCTTTATGACTGATGAGTCTAGACAGGACTCCTAAGTCCCTCTCCCTTCAAGGAGAAAGGCATAGAACAGGGGGAGAAGTCTCTAAGTACTCTCCCATGGTTTTCTCTGTCTAGAGATTGGCTGCTCCCAATGTCAGACCTTAAAAAGGCTGTCAGGGGCTTGTCCTAAAAGCAAAACCATATTTGAAAGCCTAGCATGTCAATTTTTTACATTTCGCCAGACCTATAGAAAAATAAATACCAATTTTGTGCCTTTTGTCACACCTTATCTATGGTAGGGAAACACGAATGCGGGCAAGCAGTAGCTCTAGGCTTTCTTTTAAGGGCTTGATGGCGAACCATTACCTAGGACTTCCAAGTCTGGTTGCCGGGTTTAAAATAAGCATTTCCTTGGAGTGGTACCCACACGCACTTCAGTCGAGCGGCCATTTGGGTTCCTCCTCCTAGCATCCCCACACAATTATTTTCAACCCATCTTCTCCACGGTGCCCTCAGAAGCTATCGAGAGAACTGCCTGTATCCCTCCAGAAAGGACCAAATAAGTTGTTCACTATTCATAGCACCAAGCTACCAGCTGTAGGGTGGCTGTGATGCCCTCAGATGAACGCCAGCCTTCAGAGCAGTCCTGCTTCAGCCCCATGCTGGCACCATTCATAAAACAACAACAACAGGTTTCACAGCAAATAAACTGTCCAGCCCTCCATTAGAGTAAGAGAGGAAGTGATCCCACCTCCAGGGAGCAGACCACAGGCTGACTGGTCAAAGCTGGGCCTCCAGATCCTGGCCTCCTGATCTCCCTCCAAAGCCCAGCTCTCTGAAGCAGCAAAGGAACCCTGGGACACAAAGCTTTGGGGGCGAATGATGACTGCTCCTCCAGTGCCTTCCGCGAGAGCTCTGCCAAGCATCGCCCCTGCCTCCAGCTCCTGCTCACCTACCCGTACGTCTGCTCATTCTTTCTATCCCTCTGGAAGCTTCCACTGCCAGGGCCAGCTCTTTGGAAGACTGTCTTTCCTGTGTTGGTACAGCCGTTAGAGGTCCCAAGGAGGAAATGGGAGTAAACAGAGAAACCATGATCCGGGAGCAAGAGGGGAAAGTGTTCCCACTCGCCTCTCTCCCTCCAGGAACCACTGTGTCTCGCCAGCTAACAGGAGTACAGAAAGGCCTCCAGCAACACTGCCAAGCTTCTGATGAGGCGGGACGTTGAAAGAAGGCTCACTCGGGCGTCCCTTTAGTTACAGAAAAGCACCGCCATCAGGAAGTGCATGCAAACACTTCCGTTTTCCCCATTGCAGAGCTGGTGCGAAACTCGGGTGTTACTAACTCAGCTTCCAGACTCCTTTCCCTCCGCCTTTGAAGATTTACAGAGGAAAATCAGGATGGGTTAATTCCACAGCCCGAGCCCTGGGGATTGAGGAGAACAATCCCACTGCCCTGGCAGGTCTGGAAGGGGCTGAGTTATCGACAGCAGTGTGGCTGTAACCTGGCCATCGCGACTGCCAGCCAGCTTCTCTCTGCACAGGACACATCCCAAGGATTGAAATCGGAGATCCAGGATCTACGTGACAGAAGTGCTGAAGTTCATTTGGGTCGATTTTGCTTTCAAACAAGCATTTGCATCTCCATTATTCAAGTCTAGATATGGGCCCCAATTAGCATGAAGGGAGTTGACAGCCGTGGCATTCTGACAAAGAGGAAGCCCTTCCAGAAGGAAACGCTGTCTTTGAACTCAGGCAGCCTTGATGGTCTAGCAGGGCACCTTGGAGGAGCAGACAGAAGACTCCAGGAAGACAATGGGGGATGCAGGGAGCAAGCCACGTCAAATGTCCTTAGATGGCAGATTACAACAGCCGCCCAGTGAAGCAGGCCTGAAAGAGAAAAAGAGGCCTGTAAAGTAGGAGGCCCAATCGCTTTGCTCTCGAGCGACTGCTGGGCAACCCTTAGGAAGAGCACTGTAAGATATTTGAAACTTAGCCTGAGAAGTAAGCAGAAGTGGTGCCTGCTTTAATCGCCCCCGAAAAACTACAAAATGGGGCTAGATCAACGGCTCAGCAATTAAGAGCACTGGCTGCTCTTCAGAGGACCCATGTTCAGTTCCCAGTACCACATGGCCGCTCATAACCACCTGTAACTTCAGTTCTAGGGGATCTAATATGCTCTTCTGGCCTCCACAGTTACTGCACACACATATTGCACACAATCATACACATAAAATAAAAATAACTCTTTTTTTAAAAACCTCGAAGATCAATTTCTTCTACATAAGCCTATTTCTGTATTAGTATATTTATATTTTGATGGGTTATTTATTATTCTTTCCATATTAAAGAAATATACATTACAAAGATTTTACCATTAGTCACTTTTGCCCCTCTTTGCTCATGGTCTTCTTGCAGTGTCAAACCAGTCAATCAGAGGGTATTTCCTGTTCCTATGACAGTCTCCCATATGGAAATTCTAGATTTTTTTTTACTATTAAACCAATCAGTTTCTCTTATAGTAGGCATAGTTTCTGCCATGCTTAAAATCTGATCTCCTAAAAAAAGATTATTTATATTTTTAAATGGTTATACTTTATGGTTTACTTTTCATTCTGGTACTTAGGAATCCAGAGTTATTAATTTTACCAAATAACTTACTAGAAGTCTTAACACTACTAGCAAATAATAAGATGGCAGCTATGTATTGAGTCTTTCTCTGTCTTGCCAGTTACTTCCCAAATAATAACATAAAGACATTATTAATTATGAAAGTCTGTCCCTAGCTTAGGCTTATTTCTAACTAGTTTTTATAATTTAAATTAACCCATTCCTATTAATCTATGTGCTGCCACATGATCTGAGGCTTTTACCTCTCCTTCTGCATGTCCTGCTTCCTCTATGTCCAGCTGACAACTCCACCTTTCTTCTTCCCAGAGCTCTCTCTTCCTGGAAGTTCCATCTATACCTCCTGCCTAGCTATTGGCCATTCAGCTTTTTATTAAACCAATCACAGTGACGTATCCTTTTTTTACACAGTGTAATTAAATATATTACAACATTTCCCCCTTTTGTCTAAATAAAAAGGAAAAGGCTTTAACTCTAACATAGTAAAACTATATACAATAAGAACAATTATCAGGGAAGAATTATATTTACAATGCCCAGTCTGTTTGCATTTGGAAAATTTGGATAAAATATCTATTATCTATTCTATCTTGATGAATCCAAAGTTTTATAACTAAACAACTTTTTATCATAACTTGTCTTACCAATCCAAAACTATCTTTTTAGACCTCAAATCATTTCCTTAGATAAGCAACTTAAGCTTTCATGTTTCTCAACCTTATAAACTTTACATGTCTTATATAAGTTTCTTTTTTGATTTCGGTAATAAACTGTAAAACTATATCTGGTCCTCAACCCCATCAGAGACCTGAGAAGAAAATAATATTACCTGAGTAAACAGGAAATGCAGAGAAAGCAACTTCCAAAACCATAGAAACAACAGAAACAGCTGACTGCCTGGACAGTTGCCTGAGGTTTCCTCTGTAATACTGGGGCATCCATATTCAGCCTACAGACCTAAAATACCTGACAGACTTTTCTACGTATCAGGAATTTTGAAGGACTTCCCTACCTTCTCTTGGCAAAGTTTGGCAGTCGTCTTCTTTTGTGTTCTGCTTGTCCAGTTTGGATAGCAACTGTCATCAGTCAAGGCAAGGGCAGCCCCTTGCCCAAATGACTAGCCTTTCCACATTGAAAACAAACTCCACATGGAAGTTCTTCAATGCCCATCATCCTCTCTTGAAGTAAATTGATGCTGCCAGAAGCAGACATGTCTTACTGTCAAGAAAGGCCCTGTGTTATTCAAAACATTCAAAAGGACATATTCTGTAGATCTCTGAAGAGTTTGAAGATCATCTATTTAAAATATATCTCTATTTGACTATAAAATATACCTAACTTGGCTATAAGTTTGGTTTGGTTGTTAGAAATGACTAACTATTAACCTGTATTTCTTTTAAAAACTAGAACTTTGTATTACTTATTAAATGAGCTGCATAGATACAATGCCATAAACAAGAATATATAGATAGATAGATAGATATGCAAAAATAACTTTAAATTTGTACCAATATACAAAAATCTATCCCAATGTAAAATATTTGAGACTAGTGGTTGTTCAAAAGTAGACTCAACAAGCCACCCTTTTATCCCATCATTTCTCTATTATATTTCCCCTTTTTTTCTTCAGAAAGAGATCCCTGAATCTAATTCATTTGTTCAGATTTTTTTCTAACCATAGCCAATAACAACCTGTAACCAATCCAAAAAGGATATCTATATCTCTGTGTGTGTATGTGTGTCTGTGTGTATTTGGGTTTTTTTGTTTTTTAAGATGGGGTTTCTCTGTGTAGCTTTGGTACCTGTCCTGGAACTTGCTCTGTAGACCAGACTGGCCTTGAACTCACAGGGATCCATGTGCCTCTGCCTTCCAAGTGCTGAGATTAAAGGCATGACCCCCACCACCTAGCATATATATCTGTATTAATAGATACATATATAAGTGTCTATATATATACATATATACATGTATATACATACCTATATTAATATAAGTATCAAAAATGGAGTGTGCACAAGTCAGCTAAAGATGATTTTTTGCTTTATGTTTGAGCAGGTAAAAGGCATCTGTTACCTTTTTAAGTTTGTTTGGACTATATAACCAAACTGTAGTATAAATCTCTATCCATGCTATATGAAAGGGTGGCATGTAATAATGAGTCAGGAGGACTCTGTAGCCAACAAGCTTTATCGTGTCTCCTCCAGTCTCAGAGCTGTCCACAAAGGATCAGTATACATCACCTGTCTTATGGTTTTTCTTTTCTTCCTTTTGTTTTGTCTTTAGCCAAGATTTTCAGGAGGTCTGCACTAGTCAAATCTAATCTTGATTAGCTTTGAAGGAATCCATAGCTTTTCATTTCCACTGGAAACAAAAATACAACCTTTCCCTCAATGTAACACATTTTTTCAACTTCCATTCTGAAGCAAGACATCTCTAAAGTATATAGGCTGGTTTAATTCAGCAGTCCCTTCCTCAATCCAATGTCTCTCAGTAGTTGATGTTCACTCATCAGCTTTTAAAAAATTCAAAGTCAACAAAACACCATACAGGATCCAGACACCCTGTGTACTTTTCAGCTTTACATGGCTTAATTTTTTAATATTACTTTACTCAGTTTTTAAAGACCTTACTTTTCCTCCACCCTCCCACTCCCCCAAGCTCTCCCCAGTCCTTCCCTTCTCCCTTCTCCTTCCCCCTCTCCCCTTCCCCCACCCCTACCTACACCCACCTCTATCCCCACCCCCGTGCTCCCAATTTTTGCCTGGCAATCTTGTTTGCTTCCAATTTCCAGGAGGATCTATATATGATTTTCTTTGGGTTCACCTTGCTATTTGGCTTCTCTGGGCTTGTGAGCTATAAGCTTAGTGTCCTTTGTTTTATGGCTAGGGTCCACTAATGAGTGAGTACATACCATAATCATCTTTTTGGGTTTGGGTTACCTCACTCAGGATAGCGTTTTCTATTTCCATCCATTTGCATGCAAAATTCAAGATGCCATTGTTTTTTACCGCTGAGTAGTACTCTAATGTGTATATATTCCACACTTTCTTGATCCAGTCTTCCATTGAGGGGCACCTAGGTTGTTTCCAGGTTCTGGCTATTACAAATAATGCTGCTATGAACATAGTTGCACAAATGCTTTTGTAGTATGATTGGGCATCTCTTGGGTATATTCCCAAGAGTGGTATTGCTGGATCCTGAGGTAGGTTGATTCCCAATTTCCTGAGAAACCACCACACTGATTTCCAAAGTGGTT
>PVIU01006464.1:0-101553 GCA_004026605.1 Ondatra zibethicus
ACGGTCAACAAGATAAAACGACAGCCTACAGAATGGGAAAAGATCTTCACTAACCCCACATCAGACAGAGGTCTGATCTCCAAAATATACAAAGAACTCAAGAAATTGGACACCAAAAGAACACATAATCCAATAAAAAAAAATGGAGCACAGACCTAAACAGAGAACTCTCAACAGAGGAATCTAAAATGGCTGAAAGACACTTAAGGAAACGTTCAGCATCCTTAGTCATCAGAGAAATGCAAATCAAAACAACTCTGAGATTCCATCTTACACCTGTAAGAATGGCCAAGATTAAAAACACTGATGACAACTTATGCTGAGAAGTTGTGGGGAAAGGGAACACTTCTGCACTGCTGGTGGGAATGCAAACTGGTACAACCCCTATGGATGTCAGTGTGGCAATTTCTCAGAAAATTAATAAACAACCTTCCTCAAGACCCAGCAATACCACTTTTGAGTATATATCCAAAGGATGCTCAATCGTGCCACAAGGACATGTGCTTAACTATATTCATAACAGCATTGTTTGTCACAGCCAGAACCTTTGAAACAACCTAAATTTCCCTCGACCGAAGAATGGATAAGGAAAATGTGGTACATTTACACAATGTAGTACTACACAACAGAAAAAATAACAACATCTTGAATTTTGCAGGAAAATGGACAGAGCTAGAAAATATTATTTTGAGTCAGGTAACCCAGACACAGAAAGACAAGTATCACATGTACTCACTCATAAGTGGTTTTTAAATATAAAGCAAAGAAAACCAGCCCACAAATCACAATCCCAGAGAACTTAGACAACAATGAGGACACTAAGAGAGACATACATAGATCTAATCTACACAGGAAGTAGAAAAAGACAAGATTTCCTGAATAAATTGGAAGCATGGGGACCTTGGGGAAGGGTTGAATGGGAAGGAAGAGGCAGGGAGGGGAGCAGAGAAAAATGTAGAGCTCAATAAAAATCAGTACAAAAAAAGAAAAAAGGGCAGCAGCGATAATGTAATCCATTGTAAAAGAGGAAGTTGTATAAAAATTATAAAAGTAAATATTTACATATGGCATAAGTTGTTAATTACAAAATTATATAAATGGCTTACACAAGGGTGATGATGAATAAGAAGGCACAATTAAAGTGTCTAGTAAATCTAGTAAAATAGTCAATTCCTAGTAGAAAGATCATTATCTCTTTCCTATAACAAAAAAACTTGAATGGATAAAAGAAAAAAACAAAACTTTTAACGTAAAGCCTGAAATTTTAAATGCTAGAGGGAAGCATGTAGGAAAGCACTTTAAGGCACTGCAATGGCAAGCAGCTCACTGAATAAGACTCCATCAACTCAGGAAATAAGAGCCTGAATCAACAAATAGCATTCTATCAACTTTGGAAAGTCTTACACAGCAAGGGAAACAAAGACAACCTCCAAAGCAGAGAGAAAAACCCTTGCCAGCCATTCTTTTGACAGAAGATTAATAGCCAGAATGCATAAAGAACTCAAAAAATGCCAAAGGAACAAGCACGGCTGGGGATGTTGATGCATAGCAGAGTGCTTACCTAGCATTATGAGGTCGTGAGTTTAACACAAGTACCACAAAAAAAAGGCAATCCAATCAACAAATGGGCAATTGAACTGAGCAGACTCTTGTCAAAAAAGTAAAAATGACCAACAATAATATGAAAAATATTCACTATCTTTAGCTATTAGAAAAATGCAAATCATTACACTGAGATTTCTGCTCACTCCAGTCAGAATAACTATTATTAAGGACAACAAGAAATCACACACACACACACACACACACACACACATATGTACATATACACACAAATATGTATATATGATGAAGTCCATTAATTTGCACACTAACCTTTAAAAATCAACTAAAGAAATTTTAAAAGTGTTGGCAAAGATATAGGGAGAAAAGAATTCTCATACAGTGTTGGTAGTGTTGTAAATTAGTTTAGTTACCATGGAAGTTCCTCAGAAAACTAAAACTGCAACTGCCATACAACGCAGCCATTTCACTCCTTCATATATACCCAAAGGATTTTTTTTTAAAAAAACAGCATACAATGTAAATATCTGTTTATGTATTGTTTACTGGGGCATTACACACAACAGTCAAATTATGGAATAAGCCTAGATGCCTATCAATAAGTAAATGTTTAAAGGAAATTGTGGTATAGGCAAACAGTAAAATATTACGAATCAATAAAGCAGGATGAAATTACATTGGTTGCAGGAAGATGAATGTAGCTAGAGATAACATTAAACAAAATAAGATATCATCATGTTTTTCTTGTGGGGAATAAAAAAGAGAAGACATTAAAATAGAAGGGGACTATTAAGGAAGACAAATGGTATTGAGGTAAAGAAGGGAAAGGGTCATAAAGTGCTAATTAAAACACTGGGTTTTCTCAATCAGTGTGTCTCAACCCCTTTGGCTAACCTCTATCTCCAAAAATATTTAAATTACAATTCATAACAGTAGCAAAATTATAGTTATGAAGTAGCTATGAAAATAATTTTATGGTGGGCGTCACCATCTATGAGGAACTCTAAAAGGGTGGCAACATTAGGAAGGCTGAGAACCACTGTTTTATGCAAATATGAAATAGCCATAGTGAGACCTATTACTCTGTATAATCAATATGCACTAATAATAGAAAAAGAGATTGTTAGGCAATACCTAGGTTAAAAGACACATACACAAAGAGAGAGAGAGAAAGAGAAATGATAAATGGAAAACCAGTTTAGGAGTGTGAAGTGGGTAAAGGGGAACAACCAGAATGCCTGAAGAAATACATTGTCATATGAAAATTTATTTTTAAAGTATTTGGTATAGAGTGATATATAAATCTATGATGCTTACATAATAAATGATGTCACCCTCACACTGACTCACAAAACCACTCTGTACCAGGGATCCCACAGCCACCACAATTGGCTAGTACTCAGTGTGGACAACATTACACAAAGAATGGCATACCCACCCGATAAAGATGAAACAAGATATCTGCACAAAGAAACTCTTCAAAGGTCATGATTCCAGGTGCCTAGATTTCAATGCAAAAACCCAAACATGAACAACCAAGACAGTATGTCTCCTCCAGAGCCAGCAACCCCTTTGCAATAGGCCTTGAAAAAATAATTTTTCTGAAGCATAAGACAAGGGCTTCAAATTGCAATTTTGAGTATGTTCAAGGACCTTAAAGAGGAAATAAATAAATGCCTTAGTGAAGACTGTGTAAATACAAACAATCGAATGAAGTAATAAAAACAACTCAAGCCATAAAAGCATAATTTAACAAAGAAATAGTCATTAAAGAAAACCCAAATTGAAATAAAATTGAAAATGAAAAACTCAAAATGTCATAGAAAACCCTCAGAGTCTGTGTATGTTCAGCCCTCATCAGAGAAGCTGCTTCTTTCCGCAGATGGGAATTAACACAGACACCCACAAGCAGACACTGTGGCAGGAGAACTCAGTCTTAAATGCCATGCTGCTATCTCACCCCTCCCTCAAGACTCAGGGACCTATGCAGGAGAGGCTGCAGAAGGCTGTAAGGGCCAGAGGTGGTGGATGACTCTAAGGAAGTAGACAGAACCAAGAGTGACACATATGTGAACTCAGAGACTGTGACAGCATGCCCAAGGCCTGCACAGGTTTAAACTAGACAAAATCCCAGCTCTGAGAATGGGAAGAGCACAAAGTCCCACGCTAGCCAAGAAGCTATTTGCAGTTGGCACCTGCCTGGGAGGAAAATCAGTTCTCTGCAAAGGAGTGTCACGGGGTATCAGCTGTACTCCGTGGCAGGACCTATGCATAGTAGCTGGCCAGCACTAAATGGATGCCATGTTCAATTGTTTGCTTATTTGTTGGGGGAGGCGTTTGTTTTGTTTTGGCAATTTTTGGTCTGATTTTGGTTTGTTTTAATTTTCATTTTGTGTTTGGTTTGTTTGCATTTTTTTCCTTTTTTTGGAGAGAGAGGACATAAAGTTAGGTGGATGGGGAGGTAGGGAGATCTGAAAAGAGTAGGGGGAAGGGAAAGAATATGATCAAAATACATTATATGCAAAAAATTTAACTAACAGTTTTAAGCTGATAAATAAAAATAAATGATGTCACCAAATTAAGCTGGGTAGCTATTACAAAGCATAAAAACATTAACTATTGCTTCAAATGTTAGAGGAATTTTAGTTTGGATAGAAAAAACAAACATTAAAGAAAATACCACAAGATAATAGGAAAGCAGAATAAGGAACGTTTGAATAATGTATTTAATAAACATAGTGAACATATTATTGGTAAATAGAGCTCAGTAAGTATAAGTATACCCCTCATCTGTGTTCTAGTCATCCTCTGAACTCCACCCAGTTCGGCTCAAGTGTATCTACCCTGATAGTTGAGTCTTGGTTAAAATGTAGAAGAAATCTGTTAGAATTAAAGCAGATTTTAACCAATTTGTTATCCTATGGATCTATAACTTGAAGTGTTGTATTGTTTTAAATGTCCTTGTCAAACTTTATATTCTTTCATTTAAGAGATTTGAAACTGAAGCTAATCCTACCCCCTTCTAGTAACATATTTCATAAGGAAAAAGTAATACTATTGAATATAATCTAAAGAACCTATCCCACTCTAATTTACTTTGGCATGAAATCAACATCTTATTAGGAACTTAAATATATCTTCATTATAAACAAAACTAACATTTTATAATGATAGTTCTAGGAACAAACATATCTAACACCTTAGAAAGTGAGAATTGTTAGAGAAAATCATCGTTTTCCAAGTGTTTTGCTGTTATGCCAGTGACTTTAGAACTCTGATGCATTCCCCCCAAATAAAGGCAATGAAATTAGTTTGCTGTCAAGAAAATTGATTGCATTGCTTAGCGTTCAATCTAATTTGTTTATGTGAATTGACTAAAACCCTGATCATAAATCTGAGAGCCAAAAGCACTTGCGAATTTTGAGCAGTACAGTCGTTTGTGAAGTAATATTGAGTCTGGGGAAAGTGTTTACAGTGGGTAATATCAGAGGAGATGGAAAATGTGAAATCAGTGTTAAGAGTCACAGGAGAATGGAGCAAAATGATGTGAACAGATGATCTCAAACTTTCATGGAGACTATCATGGTCTTTTCTTGTTTTCGAGCATGCTCAGTAAAGCCTCCCCACAGTAGCATCATAAACCACTAGAACAGTTCAGACTAAAAGGATATCACTGTATTCAGAGGTGAATTTCAAAAATCCATCTGTAGTACACCGAATTATCAATATCAACTGACAATCTAATACCTTCAAAAGAAATGAAATCATACTCTCCCCTCTTATATAGAAGTCCAGAAAAGCACTGTAGGTGATTTTTGCTAGTAAACTCCCTAAAAACATTTCCACATTTGGTTGACTAGCTGAGAATAACACATATTTTAATCACTGTTGTATTTAGAACTAAAGCCTTCTTTTAAATTGTGAAATGTCAAACTATTTCTTCAGTGACCACTTATCTTTCACTTAATTCTCTCTTCAATTATCACAGTGCATCTGCAGTATACTTTTTAAATTTTTACATTTGATTGTTTACAACTACCTTCCATGAATCCTTTAAATATAATAATTTCTGTATTTAGTCTTCTAAAAGTTAAACAAACTCAGTATTATCTAGAAACTTAAGAATAATTCCAAAAAACTTGCTAAATACTTAATAAATACTAGAATTTGACACATTTTAGGAAACTGGCCCTTCAGGTATCAAAAATAAATTAAGAAACATTATCCCTCTTTAAAATTAAAAAAGTATTACTGCAAATAAGAAATTTTATAAAAATCACTTTGATATGTAGCTATAAAATTTTCAATTCTCTTATTGGAAAAAAAAACCCTAAATTTAAAGACTTTAACCAAGGATACTAATTCAGACTTTCATTGGATATACTCAGTGCTATTTATAGCTGTTAAACAGCTTTTAATTTGTTTAAATTTGTAATGCTGTACTTACTGCTATTTTATGCGCATTGGTGTTTGCCTGCAGGTATGTCTGTGAGGGTCTTGGATTCGTGGAACTAGAATTACAGACAGTTGTGACCTTCCATGTGGGTGCTGTGAGTTGAACCTGGGTCCCCTGGAAGATCCAGGGCTCTTAAGCACTGAGTCATCTTCCCAGCCCTGATTTACCTGTTTATTTAATTGATTGGGAGCTTCATGGTGTCACCATATAGTTCAGGCTGGTCTTGAAACTGTGGTCCTTTGTAAACAATCTCTAAGTGCTGTAATTATTACAAGCATATGCTTCCACACCTGATTGTGGCTATTAAATGACCATGTAAATGATGTTCCAGAATTATAATTTAACAAATCAATATAATCACTATAGTAATTAAAGTAAACTTAAATTTAATCCCATGACTCTTTTTCTGTAAGCACATCTTCAAACGAAGCCAGAAGAACGTCTGGAAAAATATACAAAACTTTAAGAAACAGGTATTTCGGCCGGCAGTACTGGCACACGCCTTTCATCTCAGCACTCGGGAGGCAGAGGCAGGTGGATCTCTGTGAATGTGAGGCCAGCCTGGTCTACAGAGCTAGTACCAGGACAGGCTCCAAAGCTACAGAAAAACCCTGCCTCAGAAAAAAAAGAGAAAAGAAAAGAAAAGAAAGAAAGAAAGAAAGAAAGAAAGAAAGAAAGAAAGAAAGAAAAAGAAAGAAAGGAAAGGAAAGAAAAATAGGTATTTCACTTAACTACTAGAATTACTAGTAAATAATCCTATAGATAAACATGCCTGCAGATTATATAATATTTTAAATTACTTCTTTTAAGATATACACAAAGCACTATTGACAGCACTGTTTGCTTTTAGGAATAACAGAAATGCCATACTAAATGAGTTCATTAATTTTATTTATCAATAATTTACTAGCAACAAAGGATCTTTCGTAAAAACTGTTCTCTATGGTAACTTTTAAAATCTATCAACATACTTCCTATATGTCTATAATCACTTATTCAAGCATGCCCTTATATTCCTATGCTCTTACAATAAGCAAAATAGGTAGTCTGTGGTATGGAATAACCTAGTTTTCATTAGTTTTTAAAACCTGATTTATTTTTGGTTTTAAAGAATCTTAACATCTCAGTCCTGATTATATCTTGATTCTTTGTGATGTTCCTCCATTACCACTATGTTTTAGTATTTCTTCTCTTTTGGGAGATTATAGTATAATTGCATCATTCCCTTTTCCCTTTCCTACCTCCAGACATCCCATATGCCCTTCCTTGCTCTTTTTCCAAATTCATGCCATCATTTTTCATTAATTTTGTATACATACATATACATCTCTGTATATATATATACATACATAACTTTATTCCTAAGGATGTAAGAACAACTGTCTCAGTCTGAGTAATGTTTTCAGGGCTATTCCTCTTCTACTGCTATTTTTATGACATAAGCATCAGGCCACTGTCAAATGCTTTATCCATAGTAAGTAATCCTATGTTTTATTCCACCAGTTGTAACTATAGAAACAAAAAACCTCAATACTTTTCAGGGGATCTTTTATAGTTATTTTCATATTTAAACATTTCAGAAATTTGGAACCATGGTTATGTCTTTGTGTCAATCTCAGTTATATAACCACACAAGTGTGGAAAATATGAAGTCGGGAGAGGAAGAGACACTGGAGGTCGTGAGAAAGTGACAGCAGAAGGCATCTATCTCGGTTCTAGTCTTCCAGCTCCATCAGAGTTCTAAAAACCCTAGCCCCTACAGTCCATGCTTGTATTTCTGATTTTATGTCTATTTTCTTGCTTGGAAAATCTGATATATTATCTAATATGAGGATCATGATCATGGATTAGAAATTACACTAGTTATTTATATATTAGCTCTAATGACATTATCATTTATTAAAAAGATCATGATAATAAATGTTGGTAAACAGTGAGTTAGCTAATTTAAGAGTTTATTCAGAACTTTAGCAATTATGATATCTGATTTTTGTCATTTTCCTAATTCTTAAAAATCTTAGATCTGGAACAGCTTATGTGCTTAAGATTATCAGTCTAATAATTTGAACCATTTCACTGATCATTTGGAAACAAAAATGTTCTTAATATTCTATACAATAAAACCTGAAATAAACTTAATCTAAAGTCTCCCACTGATTTTTAAAAATACCACATTTATAATATAAAATCCCTCTTTCAATGATTTTCTTTTCTTTCTTTTTTTGTTTGTTTGTTTTGTTTTTGTTTTTCGAGACAGGGTTTCTCTGTAGCTTTGGAGCCTGTTCTGAAATTAGCTCTTGTAGACCAGGTTGGCCTCGAACTCACAAAGATCCACCTGCCTCTGCCTCTTGAGTGCTGGGATTAAAGGCATGCGCCACCACCGCCCAGCTCAATTTTCTTTTCTCTCTTTAATAAAATGTATTTCATAAAAATCGTTCCAAGAAACTGTTCAAAATAAGATCTATTTCTTTCTGAGTATGCTCCTAATATTTTCCTTGCTCCTATTCATTCATTCATTCATTCATTCATTCATTCACTTACTCAGCAAATATTTGACTATGTTTTACAAGGAAAGTGATGTTGTATACATCAGTAATAGATATATATGCATATATAGATATATATATGAAAAATAAAGTCCTGTCTTCATGAAGTTTATATTGTAGATGTGAAGTATACAACACATACACACACAGAGTAAATCACATATGTATGTATGTATGTATATAATTTACTAATATCTATGTATAATTTACTAACAAGTAATTTTAATAATTACCAAGAGAGAGTCATCCTAATACGAGGACGGAGTAAAGGATTTGAGCATTGCCCAGTGAGGCCCTCTCTGATATGGTAACAGACAGCACTGAATGGTGTAAAGGAAGCAGATAAGGCAAAGGGAGCCATTATTTAGGAATCTAGGAGGAGGTAGGAAGGAGAGAGTTCTAAGTAAAGACTAAATATAAAAAGTCTTGTGGTAGAAAATTATGTCTGAAAACAACAAGAAGGACAACACAGATAATACAGTATAAAAGAAACAGCAGTTGAAATAGTTTTATAAAGAGGCAGATAATTTGAAGCTTTAGAAAGTATAGTAGAACTTCAAGTTTGTCTTTCTTATATCCTGAGACTGGGTTTCTCTGTGTAGCCTTGACTCTCCTGGAACTTACTCTGTAGACCAGGCAGGCCTCAAACTCAGAAGTCTGCCAGCCTCTGTCTCCCAAGTTCTGGGATTAAAAGTGTGCACCACCATGACTGTCCTTATTACTTTTAAGAGAAATTGAAAGCCATTGGAGAGTTTGAATAGGAATTGTATATGATTAAGTAATAAAAGGTTTTCTTCCATCTGTTAAGAAATAAGATTAAGACAGGCAGTGGTGGCACATGCCTTTAATCCCAGCACTTAGAAGGCAGAGGCAGGCAGATCTCTGTGAGTTCAAGGCCAACCTAATCTACAACTAGTTCCAGGACAGGCACCAAAGCTACACAGAGAAACCCTAGCTCAAGGGGCAGGAGAGAGAAAGAGAGGAGATTATAGTGAGGCCTGAGTGAAATCAGGGAGAACACAGAAAACTATATGGTAGCAGCCCATGCAGAAAATATTGTAGGCTTTGATCAAGGTATCAGAATAGGAAGTGGAGGGATTTGATTATATTTAACATATATTTTGAATGAAGAGTTAAGGAAATAGTCTGCCTTCTCAAAGTCTCCAGATTCCTTAAGAATTTATCATATTGGCTTCTCATCAAATAAAAAATCAAAAAGAACCTGGATTTAAGGACTAAAAAATGGTGCTGAAATTATTAGCTATTTTGGGAAACCTCAGGTTTTAAATTCTCTGACCTCTACTATCTTATCCATAGAATTTAGATAGTACTTCCTGTGGCTTCCTTACATGGCTATTATGAAAGTACAATAAAATACTTCTCAAACTAATTTTAATTTAATCAACCTGCTAGTAATATTAGCAAAAACTCATTTCTCTGTAAAGTATACACATGGAAACTAACAGCTCACTAAATGCTAAAATCTAGTAAACTACTCTCCAATAAAAACATCAAATTGGGATGTGGATCCATTAATCATAAGGATAAAAATGTGTAATATACAAAATATGTGACTTGATACTAGGTTTGCTTTATAAGCATATTATATCACTTGAATAAATAAAAGCTAAAAATTGTGCAGATTGATTTGTAATGGGCTGTGGAAGACAAATCCATACAGAATTTATGAAATTCTACTCAGAGAACCAATTCTCAGTAACCAAAAATATATTTGTTATTCATAAAGTGATTTGTAAAGTGGCACATGTTTATGTTTTCAAATAAACAAATTAAAATGTTTACTATTATGTGTGTTTTCAGTAAAAATAAAATAGATCACAGTCTATTTGGTACTTCTAGAGGACCTGAGTTTGTTTGCCAGAACCTATGTCAGATGGTTCACAACCTACTATAACTCCACATCTAACAGATCCAATGCCTCTGGCCTCTGTAGGCACTCACACACACACACACACACACACACACACACACACACCACACACACACACACACAAAACCCACATGGAAATAAACACACATTTTTTTTTACTTTAACAATATAAACAAGGTGATATTTTTACTTTAGCAATATAAATATTTTATCACCCCTCACAACTTGTGTACTGGCTTCACCACATTTTCTCCTCAGATTCTAATAAACTTTCTTTCAGATAAAGAAAGCATAAATCATATATTACAGTTGCAGAAATCAAGGTTACACACACACACACACACACACACACACAAACCCACATGGAGATATTCACATAATTTAAAATAAATCTTTGGGCTGGAGAGATGACAAGCAGTTAAGAGCACTGATTGCTCTTCCAAAGCATCCAGTTGGATTCCCAGCAACAAAATGGTGACTCTCAACCATTTACTTCCTGGGAATCCAGTGTCTTCTTCTAGTCTCTATAGACATGAGGCACACAAGGAGTGCATAGACATATATGCTCGCAAAACACCCACACACATAAAATAAAAATAAGAATTGTTTCAATACATAATTATTGGTAGTTTTTTTGCCTTAACCTACTTTCAGTTAAGCAACCAATGGTGTATATGATGTTTTGTTCTGTTAAAAAGCACCAATGCCTAGTTCTCAATATTTACTGTGCCTGAGAATCTTTTGTGGGCCTTTATTAAAATGCCAATTTGTGGGCTTTATCCCTGCATATTTTGATTCCCTAACACTGGAGTGAGGCTAGAACTCATTGAGAACCACTAGTCTGTCAAACAACTAAGTGAGATATAAAAGCAAAACAACACACTTGCTTTTCAGAATGTTCATATTATAGAGGCAACAACAGGGGCAGTGGTCAGAACTGGTCTCATAGAGGTGGTCATTCAAAAATATGGGAAAGGCTAACTGAGAGTTCTCCAATTATGAATGCTGAAGGTGAAGAGATATTCTAAATGAAGTCAAGAAATGGGAAAACATTAGATATATGACAATATTGATGCTTTGGAGCAATACAATATACCTAGGAAACCAAGGAAATAAATATGAGCAGGAAGGTAAATAGGACACCTTTCTGAAGAGAATTATGAGAAAATCAAAGTTAAATTTTATTGTAGAAAGCAGTGTTTTCAAGTTGAGTTGAACAGAGTTCATGTTCGGGAAAGGCGGTTTGTGTATGTTGCAAGTAGCTGAGCAAGAGGGCATTCGAGTGCACATATTGAACTTGAAATGGGTTATAATAAACTGATATATTAGCCTGTTTCACTGATCGTGAGCATTTTCAGTTATTATGAGGAGTTTAGCTTTACATTTCCAGGGTAACAAATGCCTATACCTGCTTATGGGCAGTATCATACAAAAAACACAAAATACAAAAAGTGTTGATTGGCTGTATAACTTGTTATAATTCTTCAGATCAATTTTAAGCCAATAAAGCACAACATTTATTTGTTCTAATCGATTTTACTGGAGTAGAACAAGGCTTGTTTCTGAACTACTGCTCTATGGAAACTAATATAGAATTTGTCCCAGGCAAATCATATTGCATTTGGGTAATAACATTATTACAACAAAATGAAGTATAATAAGGTAAAAGAAGAAGTGAGGAAATCAGAATGTATTTTCAAGATACAAATCAAGAAAATAAGATGAAATGAACAAGTACTGGAGAGGGGAAATGGCATAAAATGCAGAACTACTAAGGAAATAGGATTTGATTCTCCATCAGATAGTGGGGGGGTGCTTGGTTCAATAAAACAGGACGTAGATTTCCACTTTAATTTTAGCCATGATGGAAAGGGAAAAGTACACAGAAGGTGCTGACTTCTTACTATTCAGAATAGAATGTTCTTTGTACATTTAATCAGTAAGTCTAAATGAAGTCCTCATTTCAATAATGGCTCTAATTTTGGATTTCCTTAATCCATTTTATATATTCATTATAGACTATGTTACCTATAAAATAGTTACATAACCACTTTTCAAAATTAACTATAGTCCTTGTCAAAGAAGCTATTATGTTTTCCTTATGTGGGGTGACTTCAGTACTATTAGTGCATAGCTAATACAGCTGTGTAGCCTCGTTATTTGAACCTTATTGTCCTAAATAACATATTATTATTTACTATATTATTTATATTATATTAAATATAATATAATGGTTGTATTTGTTCTGCTACAAATAAGGTGATTTTTTTAACTTTAACAATATAAATATTATATCACCTCTCACAACTTGTGTACTGGCTTCCCCACATTTTCTCTTCAGATTCTAATAAACTTTCTTTCGGACACAGAAAGCATAAATCACATATGACAATTGCAAAAATCAAGGTTCCAGGGAGAAAAATACCTTTCCCGTGATAGTATGGCTGGCAGATGCAGGTTTTTTTTTTTAAGTCTGATTCATCTGGTTCATAGGCCAGTGCTCTTCCTACCATGCCATCTGCATTTGAAACAGCACACACTTAACTTCTGCCACTTGCCATGACCATTCATTTCTTAATGAACTTGTAGGTGACCATGTGCTGAACCTTCTTTCCTGTATTTACACATCAGAATTGTTCTTATTTAAAATTTTCTCTCCTGGCTTTACAGCCTCAGCTGCCCAACATCTGGTTTAGAAGTCTACCTGTTCTTATCTAATTTTATCTCTAATAAAATTCTTCTGTATCACTATCAGATTCATTAATTGAGGGGACTAGGAAGTTTTCTCAGAATGTGAGAAAGGAAATAGAAACAAAATAGAGAATTAAGATATAATTCCCCTACACAGCAATTCAAATTTGGCTTTCAGGACTCTTGCACACCCTTGTTTCATGACCACTATATTAATCTCTTCCTTACACTGATATAATATCTATTATATCATCTGAGGGGTGATATCATTATTGCCTTCAAATTTTACACAATTGATTAAATATGTTTAATTCTAAATAAACTTGAGCTTTAAGTAAACTAATGACTATAGATTTAACATTTCATAATAATCCTTCTAGAAAGAGCTGAGGTAATGACTAAAACCTTATTATATATCATTTGTTTACTACAAAATTAAGAATTTGCAAAATTTTTCTTTTTTGAAGTATAAAATTGTTTGGTACTTAATTCCTGCAATTTCTAAAGTTTAATATTTTTCTTATGATATATTCAAACACAGTTATAAAACTATATTCATTTGTATCATACAAATTGACTTAAAGCTTTTTTCCTTGTATAAATCATATCAAAATTATACTCAAAGGCAATCCCCAAAAAGAGCAATAAAGGATATATATATATATATATATCACTTTACAAAGTGATACTAGAATATCTTTATGTAGTAGTGTTACATCTGTTTTTATTAAATTCTCATTTTCTTTCCCTGTCCAAAATTCTGCTTGTTTATTAGAAGCTCAAAATCAAAATATAACTGCCTAAAATGTTTTCTTGCTAAACCAGAACAGTGATTACTTTGGAATTTTTATGAGTATTGCAAGTTCACAAAAGCATTAAGCCCATAGGATCTGTACATTCATGAAGGGTCTAAACTCTTTTTTTCATATCTAGAATTTTTAAAAAGTTATCATTGGACACATTAATATATTACCTACCTAATTCTAGCAACTCGATAAGAACCTTATTCCTTTTACACTGAACAAAGAAATAGAAATAGCAATCAGATTCTCCAGATGACAACACAGGAAACCAAATGACTATCATGTCTCCATGTCTCCTTCAGTTTTCTACTTGCACACAAATATGTTTTTCTCCACTGATTGGGCCTTAACGTCTTGCAAATACTACTTTTTCTGTGTTTTCCTTCTCTCTAAACTACCATTGTTTTTAATAAATTAATGCCCAAGTTGATGTCTGATTTTAATTGACCTAGTACTGGGCTCTTTGAGGCTGGCCCCCCAACAATTTCCAGCCCTGTGTGTGTGTGTGTGTGTGTGTGTGTGTGTGTGTGTGTGTGTGTTACATGTGTTTCCTTGTTCCTTCGCAACAGTAAAATAAAAATTTAACAGGCCTTAAAGCCAATTCAAAACCTACCTTGCAAATCTGGAAATAGTCTGAAGTCAGGCTTTCCTGAATCTCCTCTCTGAGAAGCCCTGCAGTCCCTCCTGGATGCACAGAGCCACTTCCAGCCCCGCCGCTGTTACTGCCGCTGCTGCTGCCACTGCCAGGGGAAGAGGCAGTTAAACCATCCAAAACTTTTCGGAAATTAAACTTCTTCATTTTAAACACTGTTGAAAAATTAAAAGGAAAGAGAAGGAGTGACAAACATGGATTCACACGGGGCAAAAGCCTTTACCTTTTCATCAGTCAAGACAGGGGTAGCTGGTCCCCATTTTATGAGCCTTGGATGTAGTCTAGGGAGATTGGGGCTCAGGCTTCATTTTGTCAAATTTTAACTTTAAAAAGCCATGTCTTTATAAAATAAAGAGAACACAACTCCGAGAGCAACAGTCTTCCTTCCTCACACATCAGATTTTCAAGGGCTTTTATCCCCAGCTGTAGCTATGCTTTATCAGCACTGGGGTAAAAATAAAAGGCAGTGTCATCATCGTCATTAGCATTATATCATCATTATTATACAATCAAACCAGAGCCCAACAGATCAAGACCCTCTGGATCGCTCTGAAAGGGGGCTTTCCTTCTTCAGGGTCAGCTCCGAAAATTTTATTATCAGAAAAAGCGATGTTGTGAGGGAACCAATATTTACTCTGCCACCATGTTCGGGGCTCCCCCCCCATCATCTTCAACGCTCCCTCTTTCTCAGTAAGAATTGGGGGATAGGGCAAAAAATGCTTTTTTTTCATCCCGTATTCCCAAAAACCCGAACCCCAAAACATCTGCGGGTGACTCACGGCCACAGCCGACGGGAGGGGCGAGCGGGGGACGGCCTGCCTCCACCTGTCCCCGTCTCCTCTCTCTGTCCCTCTCCCGTCCCTGGTCTCCCGTGTCTGCTCCCCGCCGGGCTCCCCTTCTGCACAGCGGCGGCTCTCGGGGCGGGGGGGGGGGGGATGTGAGGCGGCGGTGACGCCTGCGGGCCCGAGTCCCGCCTCAGCCTGCAGGGCGCGCAGAGCTGGCTCCCTCGCTCCCTCCTGCCGAGCAGGGCGCCGGGGCTACCACGGCGGGCAGCGAGTCCCGGAGCCCTCACAGACAGCGGCGCACGCCACACGCACCTCACAGACAGCAGAGCGGGCGCGCGGACACACACACACACACACACACACACACACACACACACACACTCACAAGCACGCACACAGGTGTGAGAGCGAGCCGATGGGACGGCACGGGTGTCCCTCGGGACCCCAGACTTAGCACCTTCCTCAGACGCCGCTAGCCGCCGGCCAGCCCGTGAGGCGGAGGGCGCGGAGGCTGCGGGCTCGCAGGAGGGCGACGGTCCAGCCCGGCTCCGGCCGCTTCTCGGGTCCCTCTGGTCCCGGTGCCTGGCGCTCTCCGAGGTCCTAACCGAGCAGGCGGGTCTGCCGCAGGCTCCGCCCCCGCCGTGGGGGGTAGGCCCCGCCCCAGCCGGCCCGCGCCCTCCTCCCTCTCCCAGACTCTCACGGCGGGGGCGGGGCCCTCTAGGCGCCAGAGGGCGGGACATCCTCTCGCCAATGACAAGCTCCACTGACCTGAGTCCCCGGGACTCCAGGCAGGAAAGAAGTTTGGGGATAGGTCGGTCGAAAAGCCAGTGACAGGAGGAGGGGATAATTTAGGAAAGTAGGTGAGGTATTTGATTGACAGCCCTACTAGCCAGTATGCCCTGGCGCCGTGCTTTGGGGGCTGTAATTGGCGCTACCTGTTGAAGGACGCAAGTGTGAATCAATAGAATGCTCGCAAGCTGGAGAACTTGGCGCTCCTGGAGTCCGAGGCTGCAGGGCGGGTTACCTTGGGTCTCCCTCTGGAGCACGTCGTGATCTGGGCTCCTTTTTTTTTTTTCCCCAGCCTTTTCTTTCCCTGAATCTCTTCCTGCTCGCCAGGTGCATCTACTAGGCTCCCTTCGCCGTACTGCTATCTGCGATTAACGTGGATTTGTAAATAATCCCTACAAACTGTGAGCCTCCTAATGATTTAACAGGTCACCTGTACCAAAATGAATCGGTTTTCGATGGAATGCTGGCTTCCAGATCTTAAGGAATTGACTGCCCGGCTTTGCACAGCCTATGAAATAGACCAACGGTCCCCTTCTTCACATAGACAAATTAAAATTTCAAGGAAATATTTCTCTCCAAACATGTCAAGATGCATTTTAAGCTTTTTCTCATTTGGATAATTTTGGATAATACTCTATTCCATACAGACAAACAAAACAGCGCACCATCGCTGGAAGACGTAGTTCTGAGCCCCGACTGGTTGTTCTTAAAAGGCGACTCAGGGTCCATTAACTAACAGTACACTTCAATCTGAGCAACACAACAGAGACCATTAGTAATCATCCCAAATATTTATTGTCTTATATCTTAGATAAAGGACGACACTGGCAGCCCCTTCCCCTTTCTCTTTCAGAGGAGGAGATGAGAGGAAGGAAAAGGGGACATTTGAATGTTATATGAATTACTCAGGCACATAGCAAAAGAACCATTGTGATGGAATAGCGCTCAGATTTTCAGATACTCAGCTCAATGCTCACATTCTCATTTTGAGTGTTTCACTCCTCAAATTGCATTACTTCTTTGTGACCTCCCCCTTACACATGACCCCCCCCTTTATACATTCATTGTCACAACTAGATAGTAACGTTCTTAAGGGAGGGAATGGAATTTTGTGCTTCTAGTTAATTTAGTACCTGGCACAATATTTAACTTGCAAAAGACAGT
Organism: Ondatra zibethicus; assembly: GCA_004026605.1. Classification (NCBI taxonomy): domain Eukaryota; kingdom Metazoa; phylum Chordata; class Mammalia; order Rodentia; family Cricetidae; genus Ondatra; species Ondatra zibethicus. The sequence continues at coordinate 17,341 of PVIU01006464.1, forward strand.
TAAGGGTTTTTGGATAATGGACTAGTTAATAACTATCAGTTAAAGATTTACGAAATGATACCAAAGTTTGGGAGATTGGAAGGGGTGAAAAAAATAAGTGTAAAACAAATTCCATGTTATAAACTAAATCTTGGCATGCTTCTAAATTCTATATTAGATTCCTAACAATATGTATCTTTGTCCTTAACTGTCTTCTCTCACCTTTTAATCTTCCTTCTGGCCCGTTGTTCACTCCAAACATGGGTGTCAATACAAGCTAAAGGATTTTCTTTCCTTCAGCAAAAGTTGACCTACCTGCAACTCCTTAAGCATTGAATGAATGAAGACAAGTCCATAGCATGTGGAGGTCTGGTCTTGTGGTGAAAGCAAAGAAAGAAGATATCCCAGTTCAGAAAAGAGAGAAAGAATGTTTACAAACAAAACCTGAATCACTCATCACAAGCATTGCACTATCACAAACTAGGCAGTGGTCTGTAGTCTATAAAACAAAAGGCCGAAGGGGAAAAGCATATGAAACAGATTGACAAAAACTTTTCTGAAGATCACAAAGGGAATTCAACAACCTGTTGAGTTTTTTTTTTTTAAAGCGATAAAGCACACAGTCATCCAGCTGGAGCAACAAATATGTATAAAAAGTAGAAGAAAAGTCATGTCAAAATATATACAGGCTTCCGGGCTAGAGAGATGGCTCAGCAGTTCGGAGCACTGGCTGCTCTACCAAAGGACCTGGGTTCAATTCCCAGCACCTACGTGATAGCTCACAACTGTCTGTAACTCCAGTTTCAGGGGATTCATCACCCTCACACAGACATGCAGGCAGGTAAAACACCAACACATATAAAATAAAAATCAGTAAATCATTTTAAATATGTATATATATACATATATATACACATACATGGTTCCAAATTAAATATTAGGAACTTAAAACAACTGGAACTATGACTCCATGGTGAGACAGTTGTCTAACGTGTGTAAGACTCTGCTTCTATCCTCATATATACACACACAAACCAAATTAAATATAACATGAATTACTATACTTAATACTCTCTGGCATTATTCTAAATATTAGCAATAATCTACAGTATTGCAATAATATATACATGGTAAGTACCCAGCATATATTTTGAATAAAAGATGAATGTGAGAATTTTAACATAATTGTATTGGGTAAAAGAGAGAAAAATCTCCTGTGGACAAAAAATATGGTGATGACAGCCTAGACTATAAGTAAAGATAGGAACTGGCAAAAAGCAGAAGGCACCTTAGATGCTAGGAAACAGCATCGGCCACTGTCATAGAAGAACCTTGCTCCATGAATCATGGTGAAATATGTGTGGAAGCGCATTCCATCCTGAATTAAAAAGCAACGGGGTGTTATTCTATAAACCATTTGGCAGCAGAAATGAGATCAGAGCATACAATATATCTTTAAAACAACAGGGGGAAATGCCAAAGCTGGATCAAGTACCCTTAAGGAATAGCAACACATTGTGGAATTGCCTGAGTGGAGTTCTGAATAAACCCTGACTTCTTCCTACCTACATGGCAAGTATAAAGATCTACCAGAAAGAAAAATTGTCTGAGCTTGATACTTGTAACAAAAAAAAATTAAGGCAGTCAATGAAACTAATAAACTGGAAGGAGTTTTAGAATATGTGTTGGAAGCACGTGACAACTCTCTTTAAGGAGTCATAATCTTGGGCTGATCAAAGCCACTTTTCCACACCAAATGCAATCAAATAATAGCCCAAAATGTACATATTTGACACTTCAACTAGAAAGGAGGATTTGTGGAGTTGGCTGGACTTTGATAAAAGCAAGCAGGGGTGGCAAAGCAACCCTGTAAATGATATATTGCATATATAAAGTTCTAACTGGTGGATGTCACCTACATTCCAAACACCAGAAGCTATGGACCTGACAAACATCTCGTCAGTTTACTCCTCATTATACTCTGAGACAGGTAGCCATTCTCCCCACATTGCACAGATAGGAAAACTTAAGGCTCAGAAAGAAATCTGCCTGTGGTCACTTCAGATAATCTCTTCCTCCAATCTAGGAATGATTTACAGGACCACATTCTTACTTGCTTTCCTGTCACTAATCAGAGGACTGGACAGACTAGAATAGGAGAGGGCGGTCAGATATTCTGGAAAATGTGAATATATGTGATTCATCTGCTAGAACTCTTATAAGAAAATAGCACGGATTGGGTACCTTTAACAAGAAAATGTATTTTCTCGCCATTTTGGGATTTAGAGTTCTAAGATCAAGGTATCAGCAGTCTTAGTTTCTTCTGAAGCCCTAATTGACTCACACCTAGCCTCCTCCTCTGTGTCTTGTTTAGTCTGTTGTCTGGGGGCCAGAATCCTAAGTTTCTGTGTGTTCAGATTCCCACATCCTATGACATCCATCAAACTGTAGTCCATCCCATCTCAACAGCTTTGTTTGAATGTAATCTTTAAGGCCGCCAGCTCCAAAGGAAATTGCTTCCTGAGGTAAGGCTGGGGCTTCAAAGTATGAACTTAAGTGGAGGGATACAGTTTAGCCCATAGCAGTGTAATCATCAAATTTGTCGTTTTTTGGAGAGCATCTACTGTAAACTAGATCTATGCCAAGTTCTTACATGTGGCTCCTTGTTGAATCCTCACAGACATGATATGCAGTGGTTACCGATAACTCATTTTGTAGGTGATAAAACTGAAGGGAACAAAGTGAATTCTTAAGCCCAAGATCATACATAAGCTTGAAAACAGAGATTTAGATCATCAATCTTATCTGAAAGCTCCAAGACTCTCTATTCGTGCTGGTATTTTTCTTTTTGAGAAACCAGAGAAATCTCATTATGCAAATCTTTGATATTTAAGAAAGTTAATTATGGTCAGGTTCAAGTATAGGGATAAAACATTAAAAACAATTCATCAGGAGTTTGAATGCAACTAAAAAGACAATTAAGAGTTGGAGGGCAAAGAATATGAAAAGCAAAGCCTTCTGGGATGGCAGCTTATGGAAGGTTATCTCATAGGAAAGCTGAGTATAATTTGAAATATATTAACAGAGTCACTAGGGTGTGCCCCATTAGAACAGAAGACAATCAGTTATTCAATAACTAATTAGACAGAGCAAGGCAGTATTAATTTCCTGAGTGAGGCTGTAGTCTCAGCAAATATCAGAGCAGCTGGAGAGACTATGTGTAGAAAGAGTGATAGCACAGGATTTCCCATAATGCAAGGCAAGCAACTGTTCATATTAGCAAAAGCAAACTTCTCCAATCTACTTGCTGTGAGATAATGGGTCCTAGACCAAATAACCTAAGCTGTCACCCATTTCAGGTTCATCAGACAATTTACAGCGACATCCTTATTATTTGCCAATCTTGGAGGTAGAATTTCATTATGAGAACACAGTTGAGACTCCGCGTCCTGACTATATTCTTTCAAGCAAACTTTCAAGCAGGCTAGAGAATTTTATCCCTCCTTACAAATCTTCATCAGGCTTTTTCCTGCCCTTATCATGTATCTTCCATCGGAGGAACTGGTTAATAATTGTCAGCTCTCTATCACATAGCAGGGAATAACCACTGGCTTTTTAAAAAAAAAAAAAATCCTCATTCAGCCTACTGCAAGCCCACAAAAGAAAAAAAGCACACAGGGTTAATTAATTAAATAATGTCATAGCTCCCATGGGTTTCAGATAAAAAGCCATGGGTCATAAGGATAGGATAAAAACATACAAAGTATGGTTCAGCACACAATCAATAACAGAATTGCAAACAGAACTCAGGCGTTCTAGGACAAAACTCAAATATTTGCTGTTAAGCATGCAATTAAAATCAGTTATTTGTGTATATTCTAAAATAGATTTTCACATACTCATCCATCACACTGTGATATGATAAGATAAAGGGGTTTGATGCTGACACGGGCCTGAGCTTAGTAACTGCAGGACTAACAGGCACCTTCAGCCTTAAGACAAGTTGTTCCCTGCATATAATAAACAACCTAGGCTATAACATGAAACAAACAGCATGTAAAAGTGATTTATAGAATGCAAGCAACTTGCAAATATGTTATCTTCATTCTTCTTTTACATTTGTGAGACAGTTTATAAAGGTTGGCTTGATGTTTGACTTGGTCTTCCATTTTCGTGATCTGTAAGTCTCCTGCGCCTGTGGATTGACTGTCACTGAAGGATGGAGGGAGATTGAACGAGCTGATCTTTAAGTTCTGTCTTTGTGTGCTTTTAGTCAAAGCCTCACTGAAAGGGTAAGTTAAACAGTACCCATGTAGGCGTTTGCCAATAGAGACGAACTGCAGCCTATAGTAAGAAAACAAAACAAAACAAAAACCAAACAAACAAGCATTTTTAAAAGCATTTTTAAATCTTTAAATCCTTAAAATATTCTACTAATTGGTGCTCTCTAGAGGTCACATTTTTATTAATATTCCTACTTGTATGTACCTGCATGATTTCTATCATTAAGAAACTATAACAATTATAAATATGTATTTTTAGTCATTTTAGAGAACATTTTAACAAATTTAAGAATCCAGCATATGCTGTTTTAATCTCCAGTTCTTGTAGCTGACATTTTGTGTTGAGTATTTCCTACTATATTAACTGTTCTTTAGACATGCTAGTTTTGAAAATCAAGCACATCAATATGACAGTTTATTTAATCATTTCTATAGTCTTGGATATTTCATGAATAATTTCATAGTATTATAAATAAAAATAAGTAAATGCCTTTATACTAAATATCTGAAGAGTTTCCAAGGGCTTTTTTTATTCTGTCAGGATACTGTACTTTCACATATAATTCTAAATTCTATGTTTTAAAGATTTTACAAATTTATATTCTCATTAAGGGCATATATCCCTGTGGAAAACTCATGGTACAAAGAACCAGTGTAAAATAAAATTTGATATGACCTGCATTTATGCCAACTGTTTTTAGACGTTGTTGATAAAATTTGAGGCTTTTTTTAAGATGACGAGTGCATGTTCACAGTGAACCACACACGACTTGACAAAGTAGAATATGCGAGCGCTTGTGGTTTTGTTTTTAAAGAGAAACTCCCAAAGTTCCCATAGACTTTTCATAAAGCTTAGAAAGAAATGGTAACACATATTTGACTTCTAAGTGTATAAAGTGGTAACAAGTTTCCATTTTGTGGGTACTTACAGATATCACATACTGCTGCTGTGTGAATGGACATGAGGAAGTCGTAACATGGACAGCTGGAAAAGTCAGTAAAGATGTGTAGCTAGATCTACAAAAGAGCAGCTTCTTAAGAAAACAATTGAGTAGATGTGTGGGCAATTTGGCCGAGACATCTGTTACCCCATTGATCACCAGGGTTGATTCGGCTGATGTGGCTAACTAGGCGGGTATCCCCTTCCTCTCTCCATGTGCCTCCCTCCTGAAGCTGCATGCGCCATCAAAGAGCATAGCCTTCCTCCAAATACACAGAAGCAGTCTTCAGTAAGGGTGGAGCAGCTGTTCTCCCTTGTTGGATCCTCTAATCGAGCTCTCAAGAAAACAATCAAGTGGTAAAAGAATGTCCTAAGCAGTTTGGGTTTTTACAACTATGGACAAAGTAAGGAGAGATGTTAACTCTGAAAATGACCATTCAAACTGAATTTGACAGTATGATTCAATCAACAAATAATAGATTCGTTGACTCTGAGCTAGGTAATAGAAACTATAAAGGCGGACTGCTTTTCTTGGGTTTGGAGCAAGGAGACTACTGAAAGCAGTCCTATTTGACATCCAACCATTTGACACCTGGAGCTTTAATTCACCAAGACGCAGGAAGACTGTGCCACTTAGGCAGAGATGTGCATTTGTTTTGTAGTGACAATAACAAAGTTAACAGCACTACTTAATTTTTATGGTGGGTAACAAGGGGTTAAATGTTAAAATGTTTACAAATATCCACACTCGTTATTAGTTCTTTTACAATCGTCAACTGGAGCTTTAGAGAACAAGCCAGAGTACAGGAACAAAAATTCAAATCCAGTGTGAAGGTAGAAGAAGAGATGAGTGACATCCTGTCGGCCCCGACTGTAGGCACCAAGACAAGAGAATCCTTATGTGGTCCTCTCTAGCCATGCAGCGTAAGCCTTCTGTTCAAATCAGCTCTTTCACTAGCTTAGACTGACAAGACATTATTGTTTTCTTAACCTTTGCCAAGCTGAGGCACTTTACAAGGTTTTCTTTTTCTTTTTTTTTTTCCAGTGGCAACAAGAATGATTTATGGATTATTTGTCCTTCTAGCTCTGTTCAGTTAGGAAAAACACAAATTTCTCAGCCTCATTTGTTGCTCCCCGTTCTTCCAATTCTCTACTGTCTTTAAGCATAGTCCTTCTCTAATACAGATCTTGTATTGATTTGCATAGCTTTTCAAGAGTGTCAGTGTCTAATATGCTCTAATTATGGAAAAGAAATATCATGAACTCTCTGGAACAGTTCCTACTTAAAATATTCCGTACCACTGTTCTCAGAAGCCATCAAAAACATTCAGTGCCTCAACAAATATGACTATTTGCCATTACACTGTTTTTGAATTTGAGTGACAAGACCTTTAAGAAATGTGATGCCCATGGTACATTTTTAAGAACAGAAACTCTGCAGTCAGATAAACTTGAGTCTGTTGTCTACTCATTGCAGACAGTGAACGAATCCATCTGTTTGCTTCCGTTTTCTGTTTATTGGGGAAATATAAGATTGTGGATTGATATAAAGACTGCATGACAGGATCCATGCTGGCACCTAAGAAAATGCCCAATGAATTGGAAATCACCCACAAATGTTTGTCCCTACCATTTTTCAGCACCAGACTTCTTGTATGAGTTGTGGTGATTGTCAAAAATCTTACAAGGGACCCGGCAAGGTAAAATGATGAAAACAAAAACATCTGCTGCCGGCTAACATCTGCAGCTTAGCTAGCTGGCTATTTAAGGGTTACTAGTGACTGTATGGTTTAGAAATAAAATCTTCGAAGAAACTGTGAAGTTGGCCAGGTTTGGGTAGAGACATACAGAATAGAAGTGAGAGAGCAGACAAGTAACTCAGTTACATCTTATCTGCTTAATAAACTCTAGAACCTCAAACCAGATATTAAGAAAACTTGCTATTAGAAGAGGAAATACATTTTTTAGATGGCTAAATACACAGAACAGCTTTCAGTATGGATGGAAATAGTATTTCAAACAGAACTGTAATATGTAACTAAGTCTGTCTCTATTCAAACTGCAAGGACTAAGAAATGTGATGGTTTTATTCATTTTCTTGGTCTCTTTTGTTTTTCTAATTAAAAATGTAAAGAGATTAACATAACCATTGGCAGTTACTGGCACTGCAAAATATTTCTCAATAATCCACAGGAAGTACTCAGTGTCTTGCCAAAAAGTCCTGGTGGGGTGGGAGATGGAAAGAATAAACAATTCTTAATCAGACTGACTTCTTTAAACAAAGTGAGAAATTCTATGTCATCATTTTAGAAGCAGATGATGGAAATGACAACGCAAATATTGTATTAAATCATGTATATGCTGGCTGAAATTTTACTTTTCTCCATAGAATTGCATCTAGTGAGGTGACTCACTAGATGTATAACTGTGATTTAAATTTACAACACAAAGATATTTGGTATAAAGTAGTTTATAAATAAGAAATAAATTATAAGAATATGTAATGATTGGTAGACTTAAAATATTTTATCATACGTGTCATGCTGACTCTTCTTTTTAAGATTTATCTTTATTTTACATTTATGGATATTTTGCCCACATGTTTGCGCACTGTGTACACACAGTGCCCACAGATGCTAGGAGAGGGCCTCAGATCTTCTGGAACTGGAGTTGCAGTTGATTGTTCACCACATGTAGGTGCTGAGAATCAAACCCAGGCCATCCGGAAAAGCAGTCAGTGCTCTTAACCACTGAGCCATCTCTCCAGCCCCATGCATCAACTCAAAGACGTTCAAAGTCCAAGAAAGAGAGTTGAAAGAACCATGGCTATAGCTTAAAAATCAAAGCCTGCATTCCATGAGGCACAGGAAGTAAATGAGATACTGAAGACAGAGCCTCATTTTCATTATGAATATCAGCCCCCGTGAAAGCCTTGGGTTTTGATGGCACAGAGTTAGAAAAGAAGAAGAATGCCAAGAATAAGAATATTTAATTTGGGGGCTGGAGAGACGGCTCAGTGGTTAAGAGCACTGACTGCTCTTCCAGAGGGCCTGGGGTTCAATTCCCAGCACCCATATGGCAGCTCACAACTGTCTGTAACCCCAGTTCCAGGGGACCCAACATCCGTGACAAAACACCAATGCACATTTAAAAAGAAAAGAATATTTATTTTTATGACCTGTAAAATAATTTGAAAAAATGCATTTTTGATTGTTTTATTAATGTATATCCCAAGTAATGTCAAGTGCATAGTGAGTACTTTATAGATATGAATGCATGCATGCATGAATGAATGAATGAGTACTAATGAATGGTATTCATAAATCAGGATAGAATTTCTAGTCTGAACTTGAAGATGTATTAAAGTTGTAAATTAGATAAACTATTTCATTCATTTAATAGCTATCTGTTCCATGTGTATTTGGAATTAGGTACAATGCTGTAAGTGATAGATGAAAACAAAAGATAAAATCAGGAAAAAGGAAAAGCAAGAGAGAAGTAATGTTAACTTGAAGAGCTAATAATTATGGGGTGACAGATGCAAACAACTAATTATAAATTGGTGTTATAGGAATAACAATAGAATCATACAACGTCCCTTCTGGGTACCAGCATGAAGAAGAGATGAACAAATTGAGAAGGTGGGTTTTAGATTTTCTTGAACCTTTAAGTACATAAATACCTTCTTCAACATAGCCCTATGCTAGTTTTCCTCATGTGTCTTTGGGATTTCTTTCATCTCCTTCACTAAGTCATATTACTTTCCCAACTACAAAATATTTAAGAAGCAAATGTAATTTGAGCAAGAATTAAAAATTATAAATTACAATTTCAAGAAGTAACAAAGAAAAAGAAAAGGTGAAAAAGAAAGGCTGGAGATGTGACTGATTTTGAGATTTTATATTATTTTGTGCAAAGAGATAGAACTAGATAACAAAATGACAAAGATTAAAAAGTAAAATGAGGCTGGGCAGTGGTAGTGCACATCTTAGGAGAAGGCACAGGAGGATCTCTGTGAGTTCAAGGACAGCTTGGTCTACAGAGTGAGTTCCAGGACAGCCAGGGATAGGTACATACAGAAACCCTGTCTCGGGGAGCAGGGAGTAAAATGAGATAATCAATAAAACAAGGTCACAGCCTGTAACAGCTATTTAATAATCTTTCTGCTTTCTCAATCTGTTCATTTCTCCTCTCCAATAGTAATTTTAACTGACAACTGAAAATAGAAGCCATTTAATGAGAAAGTCTTCATCCCTTTGCCATGGAGCCTTCTGGACAATAGAGCAGCAGCACGTGTCATTGCCTTCCTGATAACTCATCTGCCTCCCGTATCTTTGTCAACTGAAGAGGCATTTTCCTCCTGTCCAACCCATGTGCTCAAGATCTATCTCCTCGTTTCTCAGAAACCTCATCCTCTTTATGTGCATTGATTCCTTCTCTCTCCTACATTTTCAGTCCTTTCCTTTCTCCTCCTTCCTTTCTGATTTTTTGTTTTTTAAGATCATCCCACCTTAAAATAACATGTCTTAACTTCTGTATCTCCTTTTCAGCTACTTTTCTATCTCTCTACCCCACTTTACAGCCAAGTGTCTCAAAACTGTTTCAGCTTCCTCAATTCTCTTTCTTTGTCTAATTCATTCTAATCCAGTTTCTATTCCCATCACTATGATGCAGTTGTGTTTGCTGAGGGCACTAATGTCCGACAGGTTTCCATTCAATGAATACTTTTCAGCCCCCTTCATGTCTGATGTCTCAAAAGGTATTTAACAGTTAACCTTATCTCTCCATCTCAAATAATTCTAAAGCCTTATTCACCTAGTTGTCCCATTTTCCTAGCCATTCCATTCTAGATCCTTCTTTCCACAGAGTTATTCAGCCTTAACACTTTATTCTAGATTGTCTTTCTTTACATTCTAATTCCTAGGTCCTATGTTCTGTCTAATATAAAGGCTTTAAATACTATATATAGGCTTATGACCCTCATACTGATAATAATAATTCAAACCTCTTTTTGAGCTTCTGATCCCTATTGATATCTCCATTTGGATATCTCTCAGAAATCCTTTTTTAAAAAGCCTCCAAATGAACTATTTCTGATCCCCATTTTAGATATTAGTAGTTCAGTCAAGTAAATTAAAGCCAAGCAATTATTCCTGGCTCCTTACCTCACTCGCTGACAATCAGGCTATGGCCAGCTCTTAGGTTTTGTCAATTCTATGACCTATATGATCTTCAAGAGAAAAACAGTAAGTTTATATTCTGTCTCAAGAATAAACCACCACCACCAAAAAAAGGACATTTGTAGATTTTATCCTGAAAAGCATGACTGCTAATATATAATATTTAGAATCAAATGATAACTTTGGAATTATTTATCTCCCTGCCTTTCTAACAGCACCAACCTCTTTCTTTGTTCCCACCATCTCACATCCAATCACATTTTCCCACTTCTATAAATTTGAAATGTATCCATATGTGTTAATTATCACAATTTAGAAACTGTCAAAACATCTCATCTTCTCTACATACAAAGCCATAATCCCTTAGCCTGATTCTTCTAAGCTATGGTTGAACTTTGAGACAAAAAAAAAATCCAAGAAAAAAATAGTCTTCTGTAGTTATAAACAAGCATTGGATGTCTTTTCATCTACAATAGGAAGAAAGGATTTAGTGAAGGGTTTTCTTCCCTATTTATTGAAGGGGAAGAAATCAAAGATTCCTACTCGGCAGTTTTATAATAAGACTTCATTTAGTTCTGTAAGGTAACAAGCAATTTCCTCAGTATATTATTTTTGAAATAATTTTAAAAAAATTTAAATCCTTAAGAAGAAAATCAACTGCTTTAGAATGTACATGATGCTTTGATTTTTTTTTTTTAGATAAAAATGAACAGAGGCCAAGTCTTCTTTCACTTTGGCATTTGGATTTTTTTATTTTAATACAAGAAAAAGCAAGCTCGCCTCCTAGGTGTAAGGAGAGCTTCTCGCTGTAAGAGTCAATCAATCAGGAAGGGCATTTGTGGGTAAGAGTTGTGAAAAATTGCCAGCTTGACCTTGAAAAAAGAAAAATAGTTGAGACTGGTAGCAACTAGTACTCATTTCCTGTGTGCTGCTGTCTCTTTCACATTTTAAAATTTGATTTAAATTTCTCTCCCCTACTACCTACTCTCACATTTTCACGTTACTATTTTCCATCGTGGTGTATGTTATGGGGCCCTCACAGCTGGCTCGGAAGCTTCTCCTAGTAGGCTAATCTCATCTTGACTCGATGACGTTGTGCATAATGTAATCTAATGAAGCCATGACTGAAAAGCATTCTGCAGAAAAAAAGTAATTCATTCAAAGCAGCAGCAAATGGGAATGCAACGAGATTAGCAAAATCACTTTGATTCATATAAGTTAATGGAATTTGTGTTCTTATGTATATGTCTTTGAATCTATATGCTCATTAAGTTGGGTAGACACAAAAACAATAGGATCACAGGGTTGGAAAAGATGAACCATCTACTCCACTTAGCTGTTTAATCTTTAAATAATCTCATCAACATTTATTCTATTCAGTTACTACATAGCTGAACACTGGTCCCATTCCTCATTTTCCATCATCTTTCACCAATGAGAAAAAGGTGTAAAATAGCTCGAGAGAGAGAGAGAGATTTTCAATCTTGACTGCAAAACTGGACTTGAGTGAAGCTTTAAGGAAAAAACAAATATCTGGTTGGAGAAATGGCTCTAAGGTTAAGAGCACTTGTCGCTCTTGCAGAAGACCCAGAGTTCAATTCCCAGTACCTGCATGGAAGCTCCCAACTATCATTAACTTGAGTTTCAGGGAACCCAACACCCTCTTCCTGGCTTTCACGGGTACCAGGCAACCACATGGTGCACAGACATACATGCAGGCAAAATATTCATACATGTAAAATAAAGTCCATGAATCAGTAATAAGAGTGCTACAACAAAACATACTACATGCTCAGGCTACAACACATATGATGTGTTTCATTATATTTATTTAGTATGAATCACTGGAGGTTGAATCCACAGTTCAAAATTTTTGAGCCTTCGAAAATGACTCCAAAGGCAATCAAGATGAAGAGCTACTGCTTTAGCAGCAATGCCCCAAATGTTAAAACTGGTTTTCAAAGAGCCAAAACCCTATCACCCTGCTGCTTTTAGCTGCTTTTAGCTGCTGGTTCTAAAAGAAAATCTCTTAGGAATTATTAGATGAATCTGAGTAACAAAAAATAAAACACAACAACAAAAAAACCTGCCTAATTTTCAGGTCAAAATTAAACAATAGATTAGTTTTTGAAAGCAAGTGTGCTTAGAAATGTGAATGACAGACATCACATATGACTCCCATTTCTTTTTCAACCCTTCAGGGAATGATCCTTTTCTTAAACTCCTACACTTGTGAGTAGAAGAGAAATCTCTCATCTTAAGAATTTGGCTGGAAAAAAGCTTCCTCTAAAGTCTGGTTCTCTGCAGTCACTACTAACTTTCATTTGATACGTTTCCCTCTCCTTTATGATACCATCCAAGTAACCTCTTCATTTTAGCATACTCAAGGATGGGTCTCCTCTATACTCTAGTAGAGATATTGCAAAGAAACACTCATGTAGAAATTCTCAGTCCATATAACATTGGATGATACAGTAAGACTAAAATATCTAAACGTTCTATTCCTTTCCCTTTTATAACATATATATGTGTGTCCTAATTTGCGTCTCTGTTGCTGACAAAAACTAACTACATAGAAAAGGGGCTTATTTGGCTTACAAGTTATAGTCCATGGTCAGGGGAGGCCACCGTAGGAACCCAAGACAGGATCTTGAAGCAGGAAACATGAAGGAATACTGCTTACCAGCTTTTTCTGGTTTGCTCAGCTACTTTTCTCATATAACCCAAGTCCCTCTGCCTAGGGATGGCACCTCCCACAGTAGGTTGGCTTCTCTTACTTCAAATAGTAATTAAGAAAATGCGCTGACAGACATACCCACAGCAAATCTGACTGAAGCAATTCCTCAATTGAGGATCCCTCTTTCCAGGTGACTCAGTTTACAACACATTAACAAAATAATAAACAATACAAAATATTAAGAACTACGAGTCTTAAATCTTACACTGCCATGTTCTAGTAGCTGATTATCAAGTCTATTTCATTACTACAAAAAATATTGTGATATTTCCAATGGCTTGACTGAAATAGATAATCCAACTGCATTAATCATCTTCAACATCTGATTAAGAACACATAGCGGACATAATTTTGATTTCTTTCTTTTCTAGTTTGAATATATCCTAGCTTCTCTAGTGCTTCCTTGTAAACATGGCTTTATTTGCTCAGTTTCTTAGACGCTTCCTTCTTATGTTCTTTTTGAGATAGGGTCTCAGTGTAGAGCATTGAATGGCCTGGAACTCATACTGTAGAACCAGCTGATCTCAAATTCACAGAGATCCATCTGCCTTAGTTTTCCAAATGCTGAGATTAAAGACACCTGCCACCACACCCAACTTGACATTTTCCTGTTAACGCCTGTAAGCCTTTTAAAAGTATGGCTCTTAGAAATGTGAAGATTATCTTCTTCACCATTAATTACCATAAAGTGGAAGATCTCTTAAGTGAAAAAATGTGACTAATGATAATTGGAAAAGGTACTCGTATGAATAACTATTAAGTATGTGACCAGTTAGAACACAGGCTGTGAATAAGAATGGAGCTGTCATGAATGGATCAAGGTAAGACTTTCAAGACAAAAGGAAGTTTTGGAGTAAGTCAGAACATCATTTTTGTTGTTAATATTTTGGTGGCTTGCAGCTAGCAGTTGGGCATTTAAGTCAGGCATTCAAGAAAGAGAAGTCTGTTCTATAACTGTTGCAAATATATAAATTTGTGAGTCACTGGCATTTAGATGGTATTTAAAGTGATGATATTGAATCAGGCCACCAAGGTAATAAATAGGAAAGAAAAGAGGTGGGCTAGGGATGTAGGTTGGTGGTAAAGTGCTTACTTAACATGTACGAGGCTCTGGGTTTGATCTTTAGCACAAGAAAGAAATGGGGCAGGGGTCTTCAATGACTGAACTCTAAGGCACTCTCATATAAAATGAGTAATGATCGAAAAAAGAAAGGATAGGGGCTGTCCATGACGTTGTTGAAGAAGAGTGTACTGGGAAGGGTGACGGTGTTCTACTGCACCAAATGTTGCTGAAAGTCTAGGAGCGGGACTGGGAGTCATGGATTATATTTACAGGAGTGATTGCAGTAGTTAGGATGAAAGCTGGTGGAGAACATGTTCAAGAGAGAGCAGGAAAAGAAGATGAAGATGGGAAAGAACAATACCTTGAGATGTTTTACAATTTTGCTATGTGAAATAATATTACATATCCTGGGAATTCCTCCATGAAGAGAAATGGCTGATGAGCTGCAGGAGAAGCAATGTCAAGAGAAGGGAGGTATTGTTGATTTGTTTTTTTTTGGGGGGGGGAGATAATAAAAAATAGGTGGTTAGTTGTTTATTTGGTTTTTGTTTTGTTGTTTTTGTTTTGTTTTGGTTTTGAGCAAACAGGAAAAACAATGATACATGAGAGTTGGGGAGAACAGCTGGAAGACAGCCTTGAGTGGAAGAGGCGCAAAGACCCAGAACCAAGTCGAAAGCTTGGCCATATCTAACTGTGGAGTTTCTCTGTAACGCTGGGGAGAAAGACAGAATATATAGACATGGGTGTACTCAGGAAGGCACAGACGGTGGTGTTGTTTTGTGGAGCTCTTTAAATATTGTTTTTGTTTTCCTAGAGAAGAAGAAAACAAGATCACAAGTGAAGAGTGGAGATGAAGAAGGGAGTGCTGAGGGCCTAAGAGAAAGGAAATAATGAAATAATCCAACTGAACAGAGTGGGAGCAATGATACCTGGGCACCGTTAAGGTTGATGATCATGAATATTCAGTGAGGCCAGACAGAATAGCTCTATGTTATCCTCTAGTTACGTGAACTAAACAAGTATAGGCATGTAATAGGCATAAGATGGTATTTAAGCAAGACTAAAGTGAGAACAATATAGCGAAAGAATAGAAAGAAGCTGAGGCTAAGGGGGGGGGCATATTATAACCGATAATAGAATTCAAGCTGAGTAACAAAGGAGACAAAAACACGAGTGACTAGAGGACATTAGGATCGATATTTTATTGGTCTTGATGGGTTCTAAGGACTGTTGGGGTTGAGGTACTAGAATAAAGGAACTAGAAAGTTTAGAGGGGAAAATAATGAGAATGGAAAGCTCCGAACTGAACTCATGCTCAAGGGTTCCGGTACTAACACATTGACATTTACTAGTTTAAGATGTGACCCATGGAGTGGCTAAAATGAAAGTGGAAGACATAGTCATGGGAAGAGAGAAGGGTCAAAAAACTAAAAGTCAAGCAGTTGGTAGGAACATCTATATGTGCAAAGAAATCTAAGAATAAAGACAGCTGTACTATTGGGGAGAGTGACAGAAATGAGGAGGAGTGACCTTATGGAGGTCAGCACATGACTGCAAAGAGAAGGGGAAGTGGGTGGAAGAGACATCTGATGGCATAAAAACCAAATCTTGGGAGGGAAATGAAGTAGAGATTGTTTTGCTTATTTTCTTTTCATGCAACACACTTAATTTTAGCTCTAGCTTACCTTGATATATTTGCTTTCATATGTATTCTGTTTTTATTTGTGACTAAGATGGAGTCATGAAATAAAATTTTGAAGAGAGTCCTGGGTAATGCCACTAGAAACCTCCTTCTGGGTTGATAATGACCTAATAGCAAATTTTGTAATTTTAGTATCTTTTCTATTAATCAGAAAGTACAGAGTTGCTGAGACATGCCATATTTTACTGAATTTTAGTATTCTATATCAAGAGCAAAGACTTTCATACTAAAACATATAGGCCCTGATAGTCGACAGACATATTTTCAAGGCCCTTCAAGTTCTTCTCAGAATTCCTTACTAATGAGTCACTCTGATGGGCACTAAAGAGACAGCTCAGCAGTTAAGAGCACTTGATACTCTTCCAGAGTACCTGGGTTCAGTTCCCATCACCCACATGTTGACTTACAAGGGGGTCTGATCATACCTTCTCAGCAGGTACCAGGCATGCATGTGGTGAGCATGTACATATGCAGGCAAATATTCACCCACATAAAATAAAATCAAATTAAGTTGGAAAGAGTTACTCTGCTGTTTTCATTTTGTTAATCCTTTAAAAATCAACATAAACATTCAATATAATTTAAATGACCTTTTATAATCAAGGACTGACATCCTATGCCTGCTCGTACATCTGTATTTATCTTCACACCGGTACTAACCATGAAATTTTAATATTTTTTTTAGTTTATGAAAAACAGAAAGATCTCTTCATACTTAAATGATGCATGCACACCAAAATCAGGCCAAATAACATCATTGTGTCCTCAATAAGTGATAGTTTTGCAATGTTTCAAATAAGGAAAAGATGTGGGTGACTTGAGTCATCTCATGGCATGTGGTAGAACTGGAAAACCAAACCCATGGAAATCAGAATCATATACCCATGAGTAACAGTAATTTTATTTCATCCAACTTCTAACAATATTAATCATCATGCCAATTTACTGAGATTATTTTAAAATCATAATGATTTTGATATTTGTTAATCTTTATATTGGATGATCTTGATGATCTTGATTTAATGTTTCACTTCTATTTAATTATGATTAAAATTAAAATAATATACATAGATTCTGTCTACTTATCTTAATAGAGACTGCATATTATTGAAATCAAAGAAATGTTAATAATTTCCATTTTTCTTGTATTTTCCATTTAGCAACTTTGATTTCTAAATGTGAGGGAGTAAAATATCCTGGACACATTATCCCCTAGGGTTCCATATTGGCAAACAGAAATCACTATTCAGTTTCTGCACCCTGTAAAGTCAGTTTTGTACACACTGGAAAGAGCTGAATAACCAGGTTCAGAAAAACCAAGAACCGGACCAATTATGAATGTCTCTACAATAAGATTAAAGAATAACCTCTACAAATTGTCCCTAGTAGGGTGAATAAAATGTAAATTCAGTCATTTTGATGCTCTATTGAGTCACATGTCAACCACATGACTTGAGAGCAACAGAATACCCCAAGTGATACCCCCGCCTCCATGGGGAAAATAATTTCTCAAAAGAAAAAAAAATATGTTATGAAACAAAGAAAAAAGGAATGTTGTGCGGCCACATGTAATTTTTTTTTGAAAATCTGAATTTTTGAAATCTGAATACTAAGCTGTCTCCTAGTGTCTCTTCCTGATTCCTTAGGAGTCTGTTGCTGTTCTCACAATCACAACACAGGAAACTGACAAGAGAAAGATCTGCCTGCCCACAATCCTCTTGCCTGGGGACATGCTGCATAGCTGAAATCTGTCACTATTATAGCCATTGTTTTGTGTAATCATTATCTCCAGAAGAGATTTAACATCAAACAATCATTGCAAAAAGAATTCATGGATCAGTTTGTGACACTGGATTGTGACAACAATTTACCAAAGCAAGACCACTTGGGAAGAAAATAAAGGGCCATGAGAAGAGCCTTAAAAGTCTTCAGCCTGGGAAACTTCCCGGGTGGTAATAATTGGACTGGGGGTTGGAGGCAGGACACTAGTCGGAGGTCCTGCAAGGCTTTAGATATGGGTATTGTGGTTGGGGAAAGGAGCCGCATCCAAACATTTATACAATAAGAGTATGAACACAGAACACTTTCTCTCATTCTGCGCTGGGAGCGTCTGACCTTTGAAATTTGGCTACTACCGAGTACTTCCTAAGTACCACCTGTTTTTTTGTTTTCCTACTTTGGCAAAGCAGTTATAAATAAAATGAGTTATTAATATCTGGCAGTGCAGCTTCAAACACTGAATAGAAAGTTTTCCTGACTACTCTGCGAGTCCCTGAAGACAGATGGACCAAGCATGCCTGCATCGTTTGAGAAGACAGCCGTTTGCAGGGGAAGGCCAAAATCACGGTCTGTCCACCCCGCCCCCACACTCACTGCTTCTGCATGCTGAGCTCTCTGATGATTGGGAGAGAGGGCTCTGCACACAACAAATAAACAGTAGCAGAAGTCTGAGATTCATTTAAACAATGTATTTTCGGTCTTATTTAATTTCTTTTAAAAAGCACTGAAGTGACAGAATCACTGGAAACGCTGGCAACAAAGCATTTTATAAGTCTGGTCCTCAAGTACAATCTCTTGCACACAAATTCAACAATCTGGATGCTGCATTAACTCTCTCAAGCCACGAGTAACTACTGATTGGCAGAATGGTCCAAACACAGAAAGAAATATGAAGATAAGAAAATGGGCTTCCATACTAGCTTGTTATTAAAATGCCATTTCAATTCCCTAAATGAATTCCTGCTGACCTAAGAATTGACATAGATTCTGAGCTCCCATCAAACTTCTAGATAGGAGATTAGAGGTTAGTAGTAAATCTGATAAATAATTTAACTTTTAAAAGATTAAAGGTGAAATAAAGAAAACATTAGTAACGTTCTTTTCTTAGTTCAAAGCTTTAGTCAGTTTTTCTAGGAAGGAATTTGGGGTGAGATAATCTATATCTTAAGGATTCACATCAAGAATGATCTTGGAAATGCATGAATGGGATGCCACTCCTGGCAACATGGTGGATTGAGCCACGCATGTGCTGCTTTGCAGAGATGGCTACAACCACACAAGGTTACTAGACGCTGGAAATAAACCTGAATCTACTTATGCCATCATCCTGATGAAAATAGTGCACTGGCTTCCCACTGATAATCAGAGCACGCTCTGAAGACTTCGCCATGTCTAGACCATCCTCTTGATCTGGAATGATCACTATCCGCACCCTAACTCATGTTACTAGGCTCTATTCATTAAGGCCTCTTTTCATTTCTTTCAACAACCTAACCTCTTTCTCACTTTGCACACTTTTTTGGTTACTAGCCTAACTGGGATACTCATTCTCTACTTGCCTAAGTAGCCAACACTTAAGCACCCTTCAGGCCCACATTTAGCCTACCTTAGTCTTTCCTAATTTACAAAGGAGGTAGAACACCTGTCCTAGTTTGCTTTCTATTGCTGTGATAAAGGCTATGACCATAAGCAACTTAGGAAGGAAAGAATTTACTTGGTTTATACTATCAATCACGGCCAACCATTAAGGGAAGGCACAAAAATAACTAAAACAGGAACACAACTTTTCTTATACAGCAGCCCAGGCCCACGTGCCTAGGGACGGCACTGCCCAAAGCAGGCTGAACCTCCCACGTAATTAGCAAGTAAGAACATTTCCCACAGATATGCTCACAGACAGGTCAGTCTAATGGAAGCAACCCTCAATTGAGAGTCCCTCTTCCCAGGTGTCTCTAGGCTGTGTCAATTTAACAAAAAAGAGCCAGCACAGTAATCACCAGAGTAGGGGGGTGGGGTACTGTGCCTTTACAGAACTGGAAAGAATTAGTAACTGATCATGTGTGCAGTCAGCTGTTTAGCATCTGTCTCCTCCCATTCGACTGAGAGTTTCATGGTGGCAGGGACCTCATCTGTTTTCATTATTTTGTGTCTTAAAATCAAATAAATTCAGGGGCTAAGAAGACAGATCCATCAGTGAAATACTTAAAGTGCAAGTTAGGGGAATCTGAGTTTGACTCTCAGCACTGATGCAAAATGTCAAGAGCAGTGGCTTGATGCTGGCGAGGCAGAGACAAAAGGATCCCTAGGGTCTTGCTGGCCAGCCATGCTAGATGAATTGGCAAGTTTCAGGTACAACAAGGGACCTTGTCTCAAAAATAAGGTGGAAAGTGGTAGAATAAAACACCAGGTTCAACCTCTGGCATCCACAAGCGTATGTGCCCATGTGTATGAATGTACATATGCACAGGTACCTGTGCATACCCCCACCACACACACACACAATCCAGAACAGTGCTAGATAGATGCTCAACAGCTTCCAGTGAATGAATCTCAGTACTGAAATCTAAGGCTCTTTATTTAAACTCAGCACTGAAATCTAAGGCTCTTTATTTAAACTCAGCATTAATTCTCCCATACCAAATCAAGAGGTAAAGAGGCTATGTGGTTAAATTGCTCAGGGGAGTAATAATTTATTTCCTAAGTTCATAAGTAGGTTGTTTTCAATTTTTTCATTTGTACACAATTTTAAATGTGGAGTATGTCCTTCAGTTACATGCGGAGTCCCATTCTGGTTCAAACTGGTAAGTCTACCAAAAATATGTTTGAGTGTAGTGCAATTCCAAATACATGGAGCTATAGCTGATAATATTATCTCTAAAGGGAGAGACATTCTTCTACATTAAAAAACAAACAAAAAAAAGTGCATTGGCCCTATTCGGCCTTTTCCTTTTTCAGAGAAGGCTGAGGGGCCTAGGGAGGAACGGGGTGGGGAGCGTCGGGGTTCTATAGTGGAAATGGATACCAGAACTAAAGCTGATATATCCAGGCATTCTGTTTGCCAGCTCCATACTTCACTTCTCGTGTGGCCTGCAGTAGAATAACAAAAGCAGAAGCAGACATATGGGAAGAATGATTTGTGGGAGATGGTTGTGAGTAGTACTGAGAAAACACTCCAAAGTGCACAGCTGTTTGTAAATCAGATGTTCAGACATCATGTCTATTAACTGAGACACTATACCCAAAATAATAATTAGAGAGTTCTTGTAAATAATTGATGTAGAAGCCAGATGACTTATACCTATTCTGCAAAGACGACATAATTACTTATAACTGGAATTCTTGTATTTATCTGACAGGCCTAACACACAGTAACTCTCTTCTGCAGACGCTGATAATGGAAGACTAACAGTATCTTTACTGGCCTGCCCACCACCACCTCCCTCTTTAACATTATCAATTAGTCTACTGAATGCTTCTGTCGTTGAGGGTTTATCTCTTAATATAATTCCCAAGGTTAGAGTTTATCCTTCATCCTCACATCTTTAGACTGGCTTGAAATGAGATGCAGACATATTAATCTCACTAAAATGCTTTATACAGCATATTCAAAAGATATCACTCTATGAATTTGTTCTGCAAATAATCCTTTCAGCTTGGTGTGAGTGTCTGTGCCTCACTCCTAAAGTCAAAGGTATACTTTAAGTTGGGAGCCTTTTGACTTTCATCCCTCTCCATCTCTTTCTCATTTCCATTCTCCTTGCCCTGAGACAAGTCTAGACAGGAAAGATGCTGATGATGGGTGGAAGGGGCTTGAGTGACATGTAGCCAGGGCTTGCGGTGGTGGTAACTAGAGATAGTTTCTATAGCAGAAGATTGAAGGCAGCAATCTGCTTGGTAAGAGAATGAGAACACTTCAGTTTGGGGCTGGGAGGTGCTTGTTTAAGTTTGTGGGCGACTTCAGAGCAGGAATTGCTCCTTTGATTGATTTTTGTTGATGTTTAGCAGTTTTACTGTTGATGCAGACAAAGAAAATGCTTTTATCTGAATAGCAGTCCCAGTAGAAAAAATGGAACCTGACATAGACCTTAATCTCAGGGAGAAAAGGGGATCATAGAAATCCGGCAACATGGAGAGTACCCATCTGAGGAAGCACTTACTGGTTGGTTTAAGTGGAATGTTGCCATGAAGGAATGTGGGCACTGTGTTATCAGTGTTTTCTATTTTTTGAAAGAAGTCAAAAATCTTGACTTTAATATAAGCTCTCATTTTTTTCCAGCGTTGATTCAAACCGGGCTTTCTGCAACTTTTAAGACAGTATGGCATTTTTTTTTCCAGGAGGCATTGACATCCGTTCTATCTCCAGTGACTCACTTGGGAACAAGAAGTCCACATGCTAATGCAAATAAAGAGGAGGAGGAGTGGAGCAGGAGACATCCCATCGGGGATAAAGATGAGGATTGATGTACATATATTATATGTCTATAGATCCCAAGACTGAGTTCTGAAGATGTCAAAAACACATATAATAATGAAAAATTTACCATTTTAAAAGGAAGAAATTTTAAGGAAAGAATATGAAGGAATGCTGAAACCTACAATGGTGATGTGTCTGGTAAGAGATGATCTTTTTTTTTAAATCAATATTTGCCAGTAGAAAAATACAAAGAAATACATTATAGGACAAAAAATAAAATTCAAGATGTTGTTTACCTGGGTTTCAGTCAGAAGGAGCCCACCAGGATTTTATATATTATTGATGTTTCTTCTCCTTTTTAAAAACAACAATGAATGGTTGACTGTTCATCACAAATTGTTATAAAATTTTACATATTCATATAATAAATATATTTTAAAAGAATAAGTGTTAGGCCATCGTAAAACTGCACATGTTGGATTTTCTGACAGTTGTGTTTTCTCTGCAAACCGTGGAAAGGCTTTCAGCCCTTTCTCAGCCTCTAACAGAAAGTGACAGGAGTCTCTGAACTGAGAAGCATTCTTCGGGTTGGCAGAAACATTGAGGGGTTAGCAAAAATACACCAGCTAATAGCACGGCTGTGACTCCAGCAATTGCACCCTAGACTCCTGTTAGACCCCTGACCCCCGCTATGGATGTTAGAGGATGACAGTGCTCAGGAGTCAGCCATATGTGGAGGGAAGTGATGAAGAGGGCTCGGTGATCCCTGAGTGACATGGTGCCATAGCAGGCACAGGAATCGCTATCTTCTGCCATCTCTGTCCTCTAACAAACTAGCATTCACATTAACAGTTAACAGCATGAAAACAAAATAAAACAACAAAAAAACCTCACACATGTTACCCGATCTCTGCCTCACAAAGACTGTGCAAGGATAGAATTTTTTTTTTTTTTTGGTTCTAGTTTGCTTTTTTTTTTTTTTTTTTTTAATTACACAGTCACAGAAACTGAAGAACAGAATAGTCTTCCCCAAGTCAGTGAGCTTATGGTCAGGGTATTAAGCTCAAATCCCAATTTTCTTTATATGCAAACTCAATGGTTCAGCTAGCTCAAGGTTTTCCTTTCATTATGTTTTTGTTTCCAAATAACACAAGTTATTTAATTACTTGTGTGTGTGTGTGCGTGCATGTGTATGTGTGTGTGAACATTCATATGATATGCAGCAAGAGAGAAAGTCATAGGGTGTGGTAGTTTGAATGAGAATGACTTACATAGGCTCATATGTTTCAGTGTTTGGTCCCCAGTTGATGGAATTGCTTGGGTAGGGATAGGAGGTGTGGCTTTGTCACTGGGGGTGGACTTTGAGGTTTAAAAGGCTCTACCACTCCCAGTTCTCTCTCTCTCTCTCTCTCTCTCTCTCTCTCTCTCTCTCTCTCTCTCTCTGTCTCTCTCTACCAGCCTATCAAGTCACAGTCGCCCCGCCCAAACAACATGAGCATGCGCGGCAGGTACTTCCTTCCTAAGCCAACCTTTATAAGGCCTGATGCTCCCCCCAGAGACTACTGATGCAGAGATATCTGACCAGAGACGCCAATGAGGAAAGGACAATTCTAACCCTCAACGAACTAATAATCTATCAAAACCTTTAATTTCTGTAAATGTATTGATAGGGCTAACTTTTTGGAAGAGTATCTACTGGTGTCTTACTTCCTTAACCCTCTGTGGCTTGAACTAGGGGCATGACCGTGGGTGGGACTTAATGGTCAATCCTGTTCTTAATCACAAGTAATTAAAGAAAAAAATCCCACATGCGAATACTGTCTGTCTGTCTGTCCCATCTGATAAATCCAGGTTCTTGTGACCAATTTTACCTAAAACACATTTTGAAGAACCAGCAACTTTTTAAGAAAGGGATTGCAGCAACCTTCTCAGCCAAGTCATTGACCCATCTTTCCCAGCTGGGCAGTTTTGCCGTTAATTCTAGTACTCAAATGCACAGAAGTCTTGGGTTTTAGACTGCTTTTTTTTTTTCAACCAATGAGAAGGCATGGGTTCTCATTAGGGTGAATTTTAGTTATGTTTCAACAAGCTCCCTGCTCGTTCTCTGTTTGCATTAGCCATGGTTTGTTGTTGTTGTTTCTGAGAATTTAACTAAGAGAGGCACAAACAAATAGGGATTTATTTTACTCACATTTTAAGTAAATTATAAATGTTTTCATCTGGGTTGGTATCAGTTCAAGTATTAATAATGCCAAAGACCCTTGCTATTTCTATTCTTCTGGTCTATCGTCCAAAAGGTTCCAGGTTTTAGCACTGAGTTTTATGTTTGCATTTGTCACCTCATGGTAGAAAAATGACTGCCAAAGCTTAGGACCCAAAATTAAAAGGGTAAGAGTGGAGAATCATGGCAACAACATAGGCCACCCCTTCCTCTTTTGTTTTTTAAATCAAGAAAACAAAAGGTCCCAAGAAATACTATCAAATTCAGCAAATTTCATCTTGGGCTTCATTAGATAGAATCAGGCCTCATGTCTACCACAAACTGCAAAAAGAGAAGGGAAGAAAAGGAAAGGAGCTGAGTGGGGGGAGGGAGGAGAGCTGTCGAGGCTCGGCCGGCTTATCAACTCTGCCGCATCATCTGGCACTGGACACAAGCAAAGCAGCAAGGAAGAAACAAGGAGGACTGAGAGCAGGCATCTAACCACGTGTTCCTGAAATAGCCACCTGAGACCAGGCTCTCTACATTCCTGCAGAGGCAGAAATCTGACGAGTTCTTAAGTAAAAGAAATAACAGAAGCATAGCAGATTATAAATGCCCATCTGCCCTATCCTCTCCTGCCTGTGGTGTGATTGATGCTAGTGAGAATGGAAAGGGCAACCTGTAGTTGAGAGAGATCCATGAAACAGCTGAAGGCTCTGTCCTCCTGAAGATAGTACTCTAGTTTGTGTTCCCTCCGTGTAGTCTTTTTCAGCCCCTTTATGCTTTTCATAAGTTAATTTTTAATAGCCACTCTTAAGTTCATTGAACCCCCAATTAACATGGAATCTAGAGATTCAGTTTAAGAACTATACATTGCCTTATATTAATGATGAAAATGAAAAGTTCTTTTTGACAACATTTTTCTCATAAGTTGATGACCATTAATTATGGTTTTATAACTAAGTGCTTCGACTGTTAATGAACACTTTGAGATGCTGGGAGTTCTACAATTTTAAGAATAATCAGAGAGATTTCAACTTTTCCAAGCTCATTGACATACCAGATGACAGATACCTTTATCATTGTTTCTGTTCTTAATAAAACCAAATGCAGGCCAGCTAGCATGCCAAAGTGAGAGATAAATCTCACTTTTATAATACTTTTTCTTGCTTAAAAAATATTGATTTTGATTTTAAGTTGTTTTGGTTGCTTGGATATAAGGGATTGTTAGTTTTTCATAATTTCCACTGTGTCCAGTTAAGAAGTTAAATGTCTCTGTCCAAATGAAATCCTATGTGCTTGCCCAGGTTCCGAGATAAACATGAAACTTGTTTCAACGCAGGGCAGACATTTTCACATGGCCGCACACTGTGGACAGACACTAATAAGAACTAAAGAGAAAATGGTGATAAGCTAAGGGTCCCTGACATTTCGGGATTACAGGAAAATTGAAAGGACAGATACTTTCCAGCCAAGTTTTCCCAGAGGAACTTAGAACTAAGCTGAGACCTTGTGCCACTGGAGGAAGCCAACGCCAGCTGTGAAACAAGCGCACCCTATTTCTGCAGCTCCACCCACCAACAACTTATTTCCTGCTCAGGTTTCAGTCAAAAGAAAACTCCTAGGTCCTCCATCTTAGGGTTTTGCCTTCCTCGAAGCTGTCTAAATTCTTTCCGCCCAATGGTCAGGTGAAGAAATAAAATCAAGCTTGATCCGTGGCAGGTTTGTGTTTGCTGGTTGGTCTGTGTAGCACACTACTTTCACTCAAGTGTGAACTTGTCACAGGGCCACAGCTAACTTCAGTGGAGGCTAGGAAATGTGGTCCAGTCTGCCTGCCAAGGATGAAAGGGGTGGAAGAGATAGATGCGTTGGGCTGAATAGGAGTAACACATGTTCACACCTGAAAGGTGAGTTGAACTTGGTCATAAAACTGGAAGGAGGAAAGAGTGGGGAAGAGGTAGTGAAGAAAGCTATGGATGAAGATGACCAAGAAGAAGAAACAGAAGTGACATCATGAAAAGCAGAGGCAAGAGCCTGGCGACTAGGGGCTGAAGGTTGGTTGGTGGGCGGAGAACAGAAAATTCAAGCTGGTGAAGCAAATGACAAGGAAGCTTGGCTCTACAGCAAGAAAAAAAAAAGATGCCATTGAAGGTTGTAAATGCCAGGCAGGTGCTATACCTCTGAGACACATCTCCAGTCATTGCAGCTTTAATGAAGTGAAATGACCAGGCTAGGTATTTAGAAAAATAATAATCCAAAGAGTGTGGAAAAGAAATCAAAAGATACAATGGAAAATAAGATCACAAATTGTTTAAGAAACTATTTCAGCTATAAAGGTAGCTAGGGAATTTAGGAAGCAGAGCTGAAATAATATGATTTCTGGTTAGATGTGGGTTGTGTTTCAGATTGTCATCTGTATTTCAGCAATGTAGATACTTGCTTGTTCACCTAGGTAAGCTAGAGCTGATGCTTCTAATCCATGGAACTCCAAGCTCTCCATCTTTGGAATGAGGTTCATGTGTTTCTAACCTACAGGAAAAACTATCACAACAATATATGCTATTTGGAATTATAAATGCATGCTGGGACTTGGGCTTCTTATTCAAGGCCATTTGGCAGACGTCATTACATAAGTCAATAACCAAGATGAATTAGGAAATTCCCAGGTGACTCTGGGCACCCGATATTGTATTTTTCTCATTCCATAGACTTCTAAAAATTACAGAATCGCCCAAATTAAAACAACTTTTTCTACCTCATCCAAAAATCAGGTTACATTTTGGTTTGGAGTGATTGTTTAATTTTCTTTCTGGCTGAAGAAGCAGAAACATCTATGTCAGACAAGAAGCAAGATGCACCAACGTCTTGCTGACCAAAGGCATTGCCATTATATTTCTGGACTTATTTGTTTGGCAGCATCTCAGATTGGGTTCTGGGGCCTACCACCTGAAGACATTCTGTTTTTGCAATATTAAATCACAGAGATGCTGTTTGCCAAGACTCACACTGCTGTCCACCTGGCCAACCCTGACCACTTTAGGAACTGAGGATAACCAACCATCAGAAGGTCCCAGCTGACGCTGGAAATCAGGTCATGCCCACAAGCTGATCATTAGAAGTGAATGACCTCCTGGGGATAGGAACTGCATGGTATGTCTCCCCCCCCCCAATTCCCTGCTCTGTGGTCTTGAGGGATATCTTAGTGTTTGCCTCTGTTTCTTCATCCCACATTCCTTTAGCGTATCTAGCACCCTCCTGCCCTCCCATAAATCCTATTGACCGCATTGGTCAGTATATATTCTGGTGCCACACACAGGTTTTCAATCTCTTGACTCCATGTCTGCCTCCTCCTCGGGATGGACGTATGTATTTCTTCTGGGTACTTCACTCCCATCCTATGCTGGATGCTCTTCTGCCTTCTGCAGGGTCCTGTCTGGTACTGAGACGCTGACTTTACTCCTGGCCATCGTTTTTGACCCCTTCAACTGGATTATCTATTGAAGCCCATCTGTCTCTGCAGCTATCATGGTGCTTGTTTTTCAGTACTATAAAATGTGACCTTAGGACTAATCTCATATAGTCTCATTTTTCTTGGCGTTTGGGAGGCTTTCAGCAATAGGAATTAGCAAATCACTCCCATTTCTTACTAAAATTCTTTTACTTTTCTTCCTTGGTTCTTACAATTAGAAATCCATGTTGAGTCTCAAAATAGATTTTGAGCAGTTTTCATCATCATTTAGTTGACAAATGCATTATTTAATCCAGATACAATAACTCTTCAGCTTTGGGATCTGCTAAAAGGGGGCATCTCCTCAACAGCCCCAAGCAGTCTACCAGGAGGATTTTGGGTAACATAGGAGTCCAACTGCCGGGGCTGACTGCAGAGTAATCACCGGGCTGCTGGCCATAATGCTGCCACTGTTGGCAATTGCCACTGCCTACAGCATCTTGGCAACTATGCAAGTGGTGGTCAGTGATCCCAGCCGGTTGAGGCTCCTGGCTCCAAGCAGGGAAGGCACACAGCAAGCACCATAGCTCCTCCTATCAGATAAGAGGACCTGCTGCTACTTTTAATGTGGTGAGGTGCCTTGTGCTGACTCAGCTGACTTAGATTTTTCTGAAAAATCTTTTTTGAGGCTTTCAACTTTATTATGATGGGTAATGAATATGAAGCCTTTTGAAGAGAAAAGAATATATGGATATGATCTCCCAAATTGCTTTCAAGTTACTTATTACACATTATTGTTCAATCCAGCAAATGTCTTTCCATTATCTACTGCAGAATAGCCAGTAGCTTACAATTAACTCAGTATGCTGAATGTTCTCTCTGATGTCCTCTCTCATCCCCAAATATCACTGACATTTTTATTTGATGTGTGTGTGTGTGTGTGTGTGTGTGTGCATGCGTGCATGTGTGCATGTGCACTGAGTGTGGTTTTGTGGTTTTCTTTTTTCTAGATATTTATCCAGTCAACAGTAAGTACTATAAGATATAACTTTTCACCAATTCTTCTTTTTAAAATCCCATTACTGGCTTATATTCCGAATCCCAAGTAAGCCATTCTTTAAAGTGGCATATAGTGGAAAATTGAAATGGTGGCTCTGAGATTCTCAAACTTACTGATACCTAGCACACTCAACATAACGTCTCAACTGTATTAGCTGTTCTTACCACGGATCTTCACAGCAAGAACTAAATCCTTTTTTAAAGATTTATTTTATTTTGTTATTTATATGTCTCTCTCAGTGTGTAAGAATATGCCAGACATATGGGTACCCACAGAGATCAGAAGAGGGCAACAGATCCCTTGGAGCTGAAGTTGCAGGAGGTTGTGTGCCACCTGCCATGGGTGCTAGGAACCAAACTCAGGTCCTCAGGAAGAGCAGCAGATGTTCTTAAATGCTGAGCTGAAAACTATGTCTTATTAGCCCCATTTTTGTAAATAAGGGGATGATTATTAAAGATCAGAAAGGCTGAGTGATTTATCTAAGGACACACAGCCAGGAAATACCAGAATCAAACTCTGTAGTCCGATCTGAATCAACACCCACGTGACTCCACATAATTCTTTGCATAATGCATATTAATTCTGAGGTTTGAAGTGGAGGCAGAATGGCAAACTGGACTAGGTCTGGGATCCAAAGACTAGGAAAACCTTTCAAGGCAGACCAAACCTAAGACCTACACATCAGAGCATATGCAAAAGATTTTAACTTTTAACACATATTAGTTTTCTATTGCTTTCATAACAAATTACCACAAAATTAGAATCTTAAACAATTAGAGTTTATGTACTAAAATTCCATAGTTCAAAAGTCCAACATAGGTCCCTCTGGACCCAAATCAAGATGTTGTTAGCATTGCATTGCTTTCTGGAGGATCTGGAAGAAAACCCAGCGTCTTGCTCTTCCAGCTGCAGAGCCCACCTGCATCTGTTGGCCGGCTCCCCCTCCTTTATTCCTTCTAAGCCTGCAGCCTAGCTTCCCTGAGACCCTGCATTAATTTAACCTTCTTTTACCTCCTCCTTCCACTTCTAGAGACTCTGTAGCTACATGAGGCCCACTCAAATATCACGTTAAAACAAAGCAAAACAAAACAAAATTTACCCAGTCTTCCCAAAGGAGTGTGTCAGAGTTAATAAACAGTTATAGGTTGAATCACACACACACACACACACACACACGATATGTTCAAATAGGAATCTCCAGTATCTTCGATGTAATCTAATATCTGAAATCATGTCTCTTTAGATTACTTGAGATCATAATGAAGACATATGAGCCCTTAATCCACTAATACTTATGTGTTTATAAAAAAAAATGTAGTATCGGTGGCATAGGGACAGGGATGGAATGCTTATAACCCTGAAGGCAATCAGAACAGTGCCTCTACAGGTCAAAAAATCACCAAAGATTGGAAGCAACCCAGAAGGTAGAAGAGAAGTGGGGAACGGATTCTCACAGCCTTCAGAGGAGCCAGTCCTGGCGACACCAGATTTTTTGAGCTTTCAGCCTCCAGAATTCTGAGATCATTGATTTCTGTTGTTCAAGCCAGGCCACACAATTTCTGGTACTTTGTTATAGCATCTCTGAGAAATGCATGCTTAAACTTCCAAGAACATTAGATCTGGAGAGGCTGGCGGCAGGGAGCTCAGCCAATGGTTTGTGCAGGGAGCAGGAAGTAAACAGACAGAACGCCAGTGTTAGAGAGCAACCAAGGACAAATGTGACTTGGTTCTAAGTCAGCTAATTTGGACTATTCTAAGATCCTGAGAGGACACAAAGCCTGGACATGGAGGAAAGAGCCACCCAGTGTTTGATGAACTCAGGGCTAGGTCAGATGATTATCATTTAGTGACATAGCCTTGTGACAAACACCTACTTTCAAGTGCTTGGTCAATTTGTTTATTGATTCTTTGTGGTTGCCTTGCCTACAAATGAAGGCCACTAAAAGGTTTCTGTGTATTCAATTATTTTAAATATTTGGTTACTCAAGGAAGTTAATTGGCTGACTCTCTGTTCACTTGGCTGAAGCAGCCACAGGAGAAAGAACATCTGGTACAAGAAGATTGGAAAAAGAAACCCACCTTCCTTTTGTGTGGTTCCTTCTTTTCTATAACCATAAAGGACTTCTCTGAAAAAGAAACTACAACATGTTTCTTACATATGAAAGTGTTGGTTGCTAGGCATAATAATGTATGCCCAAAGCAAAGAATGCCAAAGCAAAGCCCAACATTTTCAAAGTAGGAGCAGGAAGATCAGGAATTCAAGGCCACTTTTAGTTAAATAGTGAGTTCTAGGACAGTCGGTGCTGCATGAAACCTCAGAAAACAAAATAAGCTGGGTATAGTGAGAGGCAAGTAGATCTCTGAGTTCGAGGCCCACCTGGCCTGTGTAGTGAGTTCCGGGCCAGGCAGAGCTGCATGTTGAGACAAACAAACACCAAAAAAAGCAAAACAGCAACAAAAAAACCTACAGAAGAGAGTCTTGATCATCCTAGCAGCGCCAACATCAGAGTATCTTGTTAGGCAGTACCTGCAACCTCCCCACCCCGTTCTA
Source organism: Ondatra zibethicus (assembly GCA_004026605.1). Taxonomy (NCBI): domain Eukaryota; kingdom Metazoa; phylum Chordata; class Mammalia; order Rodentia; family Cricetidae; genus Ondatra; species Ondatra zibethicus. Next base: position 48,677 of record PVIU01006464.1, read on the forward strand.
GGAAGCATTTGCGTTCTTAGAAGAACACAGATAAGGAAGTGGTTTACCGCTCTACTGTAAGGAAAACAAAGAAAAATAGAGGTGATTGGCCACTTTGCATATAAATGTCAACCCATAGCATAGAACAGTGGGATTATGGGTCTCCACAGGATTAAACATGAAGAATTTTTTAGTTCTATAAACTTATTTCACTGTCAAGGTTGAACAGGTAATTAAATAGTAATACCAGAAGAGCAAGAACTCAATGGCAAATGTGAGAGGCTACGGAAATATAATAATGTAGGTTAAATAGAGTTTGCTGCTCTCATTTGCATATTTCAAACTCTCATGTACCAGTAATGATGTTTCAGTGTTTTTATGGATCAGGAAGAAGCCCCATCTTCCTTTCTCCACCTTTTCCTATTATGTTTGAAAAAATAGGACAATGTGCTTCTTGAGTCTAGTCCCTAAGGGAAGGCCTAACCAGCAGAATTAGAAATGTTCCCAACTTTTAAATTAGAGATCTATAAGCGAATAAAGCCTCCTTCTGCCTTCTGTGATCCTGGAGGCAAACGGGAGCCTAGTCTAGAATTTATTTTTCTTTTCTGTTTGAGAATTACACTGTGTTGCCTATCAATTGACATTGTGCAGAGGGCCTCTCTCTTTCTTTCTCTCTCTCTCTCTCTCTCTCTCTCTCTCTCACACACACACACACACACACACACACACACACACACCTGTTGAATTTAGAAAGTGCAAAGACCAGATAGCAGTAGAGAAAAATTTTATTTGCAAGCAATTTTTAAACTCTTTTAAGGTTCTCTGAGGTTTTTTGTTTGTTTTGGTTTGGTTTTTTGGCTTTTTTTCCGTTTCTTTTCTTTTTTCTTTTCTTTTTTCTTTTTTTCTTTTTTTTTGAGACGGGGTTCTTGTATTCCAAGCTGGTCTCAGACTCACAATGGCCTTGAACTCCTGATCCTCCTGCCTTGCCTCCAGTGTGCAGAGATTAGGGATACATGGCGCCACACTTACATCAACATTTTCATTCTAATTCTGTGTTTAGAAAGTAATGCTTTCTTTTTAAAATTGTGTGTTAATTAAATTGTTTGTGTGTATGAGTGTTCCCCTGTACACATGACTGTGTACCATATGTGTGCATCAGTGTGCCCATAGAGGCCAGAAGAATATGGCAGATCCCCCGGGACTGGAGTTATAGTGTGGGCTGCTATGTGGGAATCAAAACCCAGGTCCTCTGGAAGAGTAGCTATTCATCTTAAACCCCTATGCCATCCCTCAAACCCCTAGAAAACAATGCTTTCTGAACTTTCTCTCCTTTGTCTCATTTCCACTACAAATCATGTAGCAATCTTCTTTCCATGGCTACTATCTTTCTCCCTGAGAGAAAATTAACAACAGGAATAAATTATTGCAATCTCCTCACATTTCATCCAGTGAAGGAGGAACTCTGGGTGAGATGAGCCGACCATCCACACCACTGCAGTGTAATCTCTATTCACCTTTCTATTAACAAACCATTCGGAATCCTGCTAGAGCTACAGGGAAAACTCCAACCCAAGGGGGAGGAGCTTCCCTTTCCTTAGTTCCTTTTCATATGGCTTAAAGAGGATATCACTTTCGAACAGCTTGTTCAATGGAAAGAATAAAAGGGAACCAGACAGAGTGCAAGAAAATAAAAACAATCCCTCACAAAGCCTGGGTTTGTGAGTCTTGTGATAAGTCTGCCCTCTGTCCCAATCTATCTGCAATCTGCCATCTGAAGATGTATGCATTGCTTCTCGGAGCTCTCTCAATCCTCACCAAGAGATTCTTAAACCCTCTGAAGCTGGACTATGGTATATCTGTAGGTTTTGCTCTCAATCTGCCATTGATCAAAAATCTAGTATGAAAACCAGTTTTTCTACCAAGATGCTATGGTTTGGACATAGTTTGGGTATACTCCCTAAAGTTTCATGTGCTTGACATTTAGAGTGTAAAAACTGAAATTGTTGAGTCTCTAGGAAATGATTAAAATTCGGTAAGTGATTGGTGTGGTACCCCATAACTCAATCCTGATGTCTTTATAAAAAGAAGGAGAGAGACCAGAGGACATGCACGCTCACACACAGAGGACATGCATGCTCACACTCGGAGGACATAGATGCTCACACATGGAGAGCATGCACACTCACACATGGAGGATATGCACGCTCACACACGGAGGATATGCACACTCACACACAGAGGACATGCACGCTCATACACAGAGGACGTGCATGCTCAAACAAGGAGGATATGCACGCTCACACACAGGGCATGCATGCCCACACACAGAGGATATGCACGCTCATACACAGAGGACATGCATGCTCACACACAAAGGATGTGCATGCTCACACACAGGACATGCATGCTCAAACACGGAGGACATGCACGGTCACACACAGAGGACATGCACCCTCACACATGGAGGACATGCAGGCTCACACACGAAGGACACGCATGCTCACACACAGAGGACATGCATGCTCACACATAGGACTTGCATGCTCACACACAGAGAATATGCACACTCACATACAGAGGACGTGCATGCTCACACATAGGACTTGCATGCTCACACACAGAGAATATGCACACTCACATACAGAGGACGTGCATGCTCACACACAGGACATGCATGCTCATACACAGAGGACATGCTCACACACAGGACATGCATGCTCACACACAGAGGATGTGCATGCTCACACACAGAAGATGTGCACACTCACATACAGAGGACGTGCATGCTTATACATTTCCAGTCTACCCCATGACTCAGTAAGACCATCAGCAGATATGGCCCCTCAACCTTAGACTCCCCCAGTACTGTGAGCCAAAGTAAAATTAATTACTTTATAAAGTTACTCAATCTATGATAGTTAGTCGCAACAGAAAATTGACTGATACATGGTGAAATTGGTTTCTTTAATAATATCACCTTCCAAATGAAACCTTAATTCTTTACTTTTACACAACCATAATTTATGGGACATCATGAAAGTTTAGAATTTAAAACAAATTACCTTTAACAATAGGAGACTTGGTCTTTTACAGTAACCACTGTCTTCAACTGAGTTAATAAAGAGAATGCTGAATTTGGAGTTAGGATATTCAAGATTGAATTTAAAATTTACCATTTACTAGTTGTAGAATAAAACTTCATAAAGATTCAATACTTGTCTGGAAAATGAGAGCAATAATATCAGCCCTATCTGCCTCACTATAATATTTTAAAAGAAAAAAATGATATGTTAAAAAGTTCTATAAAATTTTTCAGACAAATACAAGCTATTAGTATTGTTGTCCTTGTCAGCTTAAATGAAGACCACTGAGAAGAATGTGGAATACAAACAAATAAAATAAATATACAAGAACAAATGGAGCTCAGTTTTATCACGGCACCACAGAAGAAACATCTGTCTAACAACTGAAATAATAACAGTGGTGATTTTAAAAACAATCTCTAAAAATTAATATAATCTTTGCAGAAGTCTCTCAACAATAGCAAGTGTGGATTTTATCCCAACACATAGCAAAGGTCCTTAACCTTTTCTTCTTTCCTCACTCTGTGCCTTTTACCTTCCTAAGTTCTACTCCAAATGACCCTCGAAACTTAAGATAGATCTTCATAAACCAGTCTAACCTCTTGATAACCTCCATTTTGTTCAGCATTTGACCTATTATTTTGTCCTCCCGCCCCCTTTTTTTCCTGTAGGACAATCTCTCTCTCTCTCTCTCTCTCTCTCTCTCTCTCTCTCTCTCTCTCTCTCTCTCTTTCTCTGGGTCCTTTGCATTTCACTTCACCTCTCACACAGATTCTGTACAAAAAGATCCATAAACTCCACTGAAAACCATAATGGGACAAGAGAAGAAAGTTCTGGGTATTTGGGATTTATTGTTTGTATGTCACAATAAGCATTGTATTTTCTACTCATTTCTCCAAATGTAGATGAAAACTCGTATTTTCCAAATGATTGCCTCCTGTCCTGTTTATGGAGAGACACTGGGTTCTCTGTCAACTCCTAGACACCATTCCATTTAAATCTTGGTATTTTCTCTGACCAGCTGTTCTTTCTGTTCTTCCAAAATTTTGAGTAACTATGCATTTGTTTGAAATGTATTTATCTACTCTGTCTAGAAGAGAGATCCCAAATGCATGATGCGTTTCTGTCACCTCTCTCTCTCTTGCATTTGTGGTAGACACCACTAATGAATTACTGCATGCTTTCCCATGGAGCCTAGGTTAGAATCCCCAGTGGTCTAGTGATCTGTTCTCAAACTTTGGTATATATCATTCACTCTGGAGGACTTACTAAAATAAAGATTACCTTGGATTTTCTGATATATTAAGTCTACGGTAAGGACCAAGAAATTGCTTTTCTAACCGTGTTCCCAAGTACTGCTGATGGTTCTGGTTTGGGATGGGTAGCAACCAGACTCTAAGAAACAGTTTCCCGGTGAACTACCAGCAACCCCAACGATGGCTGCCCCATGAGTAGGATCCTGTTGTATCTCTTTTTAGAACAATTTTTCTCTATGTGTTTATAGAGAACGTGTAACGGCCACCTGCAGCAAGTTAGACACCTTAGTTGTTTAGAATTACAACTGTCCTATACAGGTTGTCTCCATGTTGGTTCAGAAAGCTCTGGTTTCTTTGTCCAAAATTCTTCCACACAATATCATGTATCCTCCATCACAAATCCTTCGTTTTGGACATAATTCCAAAATTTCATATTTACTGCTATAACGTATCAAGTCAATTCTCAGGTCTACCTTTAATGAGATATAAAAAAATCAATGGAAGGAGCTCTGGTTGCCCCAGAAGATAATTTGAATAGGGATCAGGAGGCTTTCTAACAGAGGGAAAGGGGGCATAAGCAAAACACAAATGAAGAGACATTTTGCTAGTCTTTACCTGCTTCTGTGCAGTCAAGCATTCCATTCGTGGAACTAAATGGTCAAAATTAAGGGGAATATGCACTACAGTAGTGCTAGATAAAATGTATTTCCCAATAGAAACTTTAAAATAGCTGGCAAAAATACTTAATTCAGTGTAGTAGTTGTTGTTAAAGATTTGTTTCAATCTTATTATATTTATGGGCATGTGTCTGTGTGTGGGTGTGTGCACATGAGTGTAGGTATGCACAGAGGCCAGAAGAGAGCACTGGATCCCTTGGAAGCAGAGTTAGTTATAGGCAGTTGTGAATACCCTCATATTGATACTGGGAACCAAACCTAGGGCCTCTGCAGAAGCAGTATATGCCCTATAAGCTCTTACCCACTGAGCCACCTCTGCAGCTCTTGTTTTGATTTTAACAAGACATTGCTATAGCTTTTCTTGAGTATTTTGCATTCACAAAGAGTGTGACATTTGTTCTCTAGGTTCTCACAATGCTCCTGATGCATCCAGTGTCATGGTTTGTTCACACTTTATTTAGCAGTAAAATCTTTTAGTAAACAAAATCTTACAATAGAAGATTCAGTGAGACACAGTGCTCACATGGCAAATTCAAACACAGACGGAAAGCTCTGAAGGGTGAGGATAAAGGTTTTTAATGAAGGGACTCTTCACAAAGATCTGACTGTGTAGAGGGAAACCAAAAAGGAAAATGAAATTTCCTCAAGACTGGAAATGCCACTGTTTCCTCTAGATATGAAGGGGCAAGGGGGCGCAGAATGTTTACCAGAACCTAGAAGGCGCTGCAGCTGTATTAGAAGGCTACCAGGTATGAAGAATGCACTCTGATAGAGGTAAACAACCCCTGCCAAACCACAGCCTCAAACAGAAGGAGTCAGGGAAGTTATTATCCTACTTTTTCCTTCTCCCTCCCAATGTCTGGATACTTCTCTGATTGGCTAGGCCCAGCTGAATGCTAGAGGACAAAGAAATCCAGCTGACCAGGTCCTTTGGGGAAGACAGCCTCCTAAGAGCAGAGGGCAAGGTGAAACAAGACCAACGAAGAAACTAAACGGGCCAACAAAGAATGTGTAGCACAAACCCCAAAACACAAGGCTCATGGAACAGTCTCTTATGCTCAGTCAGGATGGAGAGGGTCAGAGCCAACCACCATGTCTCTTTATAAACTGATTCATTGGACCACAGAATCTCTTGGGGCACCCTTGCTGAATCCTGGTCTAATCCTTATGTTATGAATCCCTCAGTCACAGTCAACAATAAGCCTGTGTGCTTTGCACATAACTATCTCATAAAAACATGATGTGTTTATAGGCTCTTAACCACTGAGCCACATCTCCATCTCTTGTTTTTAATAAGACATTGCCACCGCTTTTCTTGAGTATTTTGCATTCACAGGGAGATATGTTGTTCTCTGGGTTCTCATAGAGTTTCTGGTTCATACAGTGTCATGGTTTTTCAAATTTTATTTAGTAGTAAAGTCCTTTACTAAAGAGAATCTTACAGTAGAAGAGTCAATCAGCCACAGTGCTCCCAATGCTCTATGTGCTCTTAACCTGGAGTGGCAGACATCATGAAGGGCACCAGTTCTGTCCCTATGTGTGTGACCACACTGAGAGCCCCAGAGGCTGGAAACCTGGTGGCTTCATCATCTGGATAGGATATGTAGGTTTGCTGAAGATATCTGTTTTTCCCATCCACAGGCTTTAAATTTATAGGCTAAATTTGGGGAGCCTTGTCAGTTTTAAGTGGAACCCCCCAAAAAGGATTCATGATTAATTTTCATGTATACATTGAATTTTAGAAAGGATTTTATAACCAAATATATTAAAAATATGTAGTTACTGACAAGAAAAAAATTGAGAAAGATGAGAGGGGAATTAAAAAAATAAGATAGTGGTAAAAAGGGTTAAGAAGACAACCAATAATAATAACCTTATTATTAACCAGAAAAATAATCACAGAGAATCTACTGATAAGAAAATGCAAAGCCTAAGACAGTCACCGGCATCCAAAAGCAATGCCCTCCAAACGTGCACTGAAGCACAGCCTGGCTTCCTTCACTGAGACTGCTGCAGGTCTGCCAGGTATTGGTGAGCACACTGCTGCTGTGCAGAGAAGTCAGAGGAGGGAAGCCAAAACCAAGACAGTGATGGGCAGGAATGGAGCGGCGTCAGCACACAGGAGCCAGACTGCCAGAGATTCTGTCACAGGAGCTGCTATATAGATCTCCTGGTTCCCTGGAAGAAAGGAATGGGGAAGGGTTGGTGGTGTGGGGGTATGGGAGAAGATGTTGCTTTCAGTCTCAGTAGCTGGTGGCCTTCACTAGGAGCAAAAATAAGCTGAACAGAAGAGAAAGGCACAGCTGTTCTTTGCTTTCTTAGCTCCCCAGATTTCTTATTTTATCGTGTGTCGGTGCAGCTGCACAGCCAGAGGAGCACAGGTTTCATCTATGCCAGACACAGGTAGAGAGCACAGTAGAGCGAATACAGCCAGGTTACATTGCGCTCAGGGCTCCCTGAGCGCTCCCACCCTGGCCCTATGCCCATCTCCTCTAGGTGGACAAGCCTTGAGTCAATATAAAGCCTTTGTCACACACAAGATAGAATGTAAATCATTTTACATATATTACCATATTTAATTCTCAAAGCAAAAATATGAAGAGGGTACCATTATTACCATATGGTTTTTGTTTTTATCTTTCAGATGGGAAAATTAGGAGTTAGAAAGGTCAGGAAACTCAGTGGAAGAATAGTGAGCCTAGTTTGGGCCTTGGGAAGTTGCCTTTAGTAACTAAACTTAAACACTGAGCCAGCTTATCTCCTTCCGTGTATACCTGGTATACACTGAGCCAGCTTATCTCCTTCTGTGTATACCTGGTATACACTGAGCCAGCTTATCTCCTTCCGTGTATACCTGGTATACACTGAGCCAGCTTATCTCCTTCCGTGTATACCTGGTATACACTGAGCAAGCTTATCTCCTTCCTTGTATACCTGGTTCTCACCTTACTGCTTTGTTTCCTCCGAATCTCTGGGATTCATTGTTTTTAGTCCTTTACCAGTCATTTAACCTTTGGTTCCCAATTGTTTTCTCTGTCAAAGATGCTAGACTTTTATCTTAATGAAGGCCTGTCAGAAGCCACCCTGTGGGACAGCCAGAGCTGGCCAGTGAGGTCAAGAATCCAGGTAGGTCTTTCCTCTGACAGTTTAGGCTGTCTCAGCTTATAACCCCATCACAATTCCATTTTCACATAGTTTAATTTTTGTGACGGGGTCCCACTGTACAGTCAGACTTGCAATCCTTCTGCCGTGGGATTATAGGTGTGTATCCTCACATCAGGAACCCATTTTCACAACTCGTAGTTGTGAAAATTATTTCGGGGGTTAAGCTGGCCGTGCGCCGGGAATGCGGCCTGCTCCTCCCTTACTACACACAGAACCCTACCTAGAAATGTAGTTCCATCAAATGCAGAGAGCTCCCAAACATGGAGCATCCCTTTTATAAGAAGAAGTTGGACCATTAGCCTAAATCCATGGCAGTATCCATGGTAAGTTTTGCTCGAGGCAAAACTGGATACCAGTGAAAAGGGAAATAAGTCACACTCCCGAACCACATTGCCAAGAACTTTCAGAGAGTTAAGGATGATTGACGTGCTCACATATAGGAATTTGATTGCAATTCAGAAAGCTACTAAAATCTTCCTTACTTAAAAACCCATGAGTTTAGAATGGCTTTTTGGTTGGTTGTTGAGAATGCTTAAAATAGCTGCAGAAAATAGAAGATAAAGACATTTATTTAAAGTCTCTCTCTTTAAATTAGACAATGTTCATTCTTCGTGTGCACATTTTACTATTGTAGGGGTAGATTTTAAACTGTTTGGTTCCTGTGCGCATCATGGAGCATGGTACCTCAGTTCCATGTCCTCTGCTTTCTTTCTTTTTCTAAGCAATGCTTTAACCATTTTTATGGTACATTTGGCATATGGATAGAGTCATACATATGCACTCACTCATATTTAAATGAAAACGTTATTTTAAGAAAATTCAAAGTAAACTTCACATGAATCACGGAGGCAGTTACTTCGCTGATTTTGTTTTCCTTTCTCTGCTCAGCCCCCTCTTTGTGGTGCAGACTTTGTCCTCTGCTCTGAAAACTGAAAGGTTGTACAGAACTAGGTGCATCCAAAGGCTTGCCGGAGATGATCTGTGGGCTCAGTGTTAAAGCTTAATTTCAAACCTGGGATTCATTTGTGTCTTTGTATTAGGACAAAACAGGTTGAAGGAGAAAAATCTTACAATGGTTCGAGTAAGAAAGGCTGTGGGAGCTGAAATAAGGATCTTATTGTGGATCAAGAGGTCTCTCGAGAATCGGCCACATCAGAAGCCCTGAGTCATACTCAGCCTTAGTCCCCACTCTAAACACCATTCCGTTACCCCTCCTCTCAGTTTTTAGGTTTCTTTATTGGAGGAAGGGTTTTAGAAAGCCTCTTATTGTTTGTCAAAATCCTATAGTTTTCCTTTTTAAATTATTTTTTATCATTTTACGGGCATGGGTGTTTTATCTGAATCTATGTCTGTGTTCCATGTGCCTGTTGCCCTCAGAGGTCAGAAGAGAGCACCAGATCTCCTGGAACTGGAGTTATGGATGGCCATGAGCTATATGTGGTTACTAGGAACCAAACCTAGGTCCTCTGCAAGAGCAGACAATACTTTTAATCACTGAGCCATCTCTCCAGTCCTGTATTTTTATTTTAGAGTTTGATCAAATATGCATTAAAATAATTGTTCTTTGGCCCCTAAAATTGTGCCAAGACCCAGAGATTTAGGTCATAAAAATGAATACATGAGAGCAGCAAGCAACTTAGCAGTGGGCTGTAGCCTACAAAAGCTCCACAAAGGCAGGATGGGTTAAACAACAGAAGCCATTTTTTTTTTCACATCTGGAATCTGGAAGTCCAAGATGAAAGAGACAGAAGGGTTCATTTCTTGTGCCATTTCTCCTTACTTGTCAGATTTCTTCTGTATCTTCTAAAGCAGTGGTTCTCAATCTTCTTAATGCTGCAACTGCAACGCAGTTCCTCAGGTTGTGATGACTCCAGCCATAAAATGATATTCATTGCTACTTCGTGACTATAGCTTTACTACTGTTATGAATCTTAATGTAGATATCTATGCTTTCTGGTGGTCTTAGGCAACTATTGTGAAAAGGTCGTTTGACTCCCAAAGGGGCTGCAACCCACAGGTTGAGAACTGCTAGTCTAGCGTCTTCCTTTTGGATGTCTACCTTAACATCTTCTTTTTATAAGGAAATTAGTCCTATTGTGCCAGGGCCACCATTACTTTCTTCATTTTAATGTATTTATTTCTTTCTTCAAAAGGAATTAGATTCTGAGGTATGAGAGCTTAGAACAGTGGTTCTCAACCTATAGGTCATGGCCTGTCTGGGGCCATATAGCAGATTTTTACATTATAGTAGCAAAATTACACTTATGAAGTAGCAACAAAATGATTTTATGGTTGGGGTCACCACAGCATGAGGAACTGTATTAAAGGGTCACAGCATTAGGAAAGTTGAAAACCACTGGCTTAGGACCTCAATGCATGAATTGTTGTAGAGTTATAATTTAGTCTGGAACACTTGCTGTCTATTATTTGGAACTAGAAATAGAAAACACATTTTCCACATCTCTCCCAATCTTTTGGTGTCCCCACTTTAACAAGCTGTGATTAACCCATCAGAAAGCCACTAACCTGGCATTTCTTGTTTAAGTGACTTCTGGGACACACGACCGTAGAGTTCAAAAGTTTCCTATAGTGAAACTTTAGCTTTGGTTTCCCAGTCTTCCCAGACTCACTTCCAGCCATTCTTCCACACTATGTACATTAGCCTCCAAGTCTTCCTTCCTTCCTTCCTTCCTTCCTTCCTTCCTTCCTTCCTTCCTTCCTTTTCTTTTCTTTTGAGACAAGATCTCTCTATATATAGACCCAGGTTGTCTCAACCACGATCCTCCTGCCTCAGAGTTTTGAGCACTGGGACTACAAGACGTGACCCATCATACCAAGTGAATTTCTAATTGGGCATTTTATGTTCTTACTTAGTCTGCATTTAAATAAATTTTATATGACTGTGAAGAGAAGGATGACATCACACCATTCTTCCCTACCATCCATTACCCACACACATATTTCAACTACATTGAAAATGGAATTGCATTTTGGGTTACCTAGAAACCCAACCTAGGATTTCTGATCAGTTCTATAAATATTTGTTCAGTACCTATCACATGTCTGGCACTCTTGACATTTATTACATAAAGATGAAAAAGCAGAGTCAGGTTTTCAGAAATCCACAGTCTAGCAGGGAAAAAAGACAGACAGAGAAACAAATAATTGTAACACAGTTTGACAAGCGCAGGAAATAGAAAGATGCATGCAGTACTCTAGGAACGCACGGCAGATTGATTTCACTTGGGGTGGCCAGGAAGCAGGTCGGTGTTGGAGCTTCAGCAGCAGAGCTGCAGAAACAAAGGGACTACTCAGTGGCGGACACTTGCCAGGACACCAGGGAACCCTGAGTGCCTGGGCCTCTTCTCTCGGTGAGGATCTAAACCTGGGGTTGAGCAGCCTTTTCTTTTAAACTGTCAGTACGCAAAGAATCTTAACTGTACCCCTCTTCTCCAGACAGCCACTGGTGAAGATCAGACTCCAGGGGGCTCCTCTACATGCCTGCCTGTCTGAAAGAAACCACCTTGGAATTCTGAAGTAACGTCTATCTCAAGAAGAGCCCTGAAGTGATTCCAAGGTACCTTTATGCTACCTCTCTCCAGAGAACTGAAAAATAAACTTATTTTCTGGGAAGTTCCCCTGCCACATATTATCATTTTATTTCAAAGTAGTTCTCAGTCTTGACTATTAGATTAGACTTTCCTAGGCAGACTTCAATGACATCAATACACCCCAGACCAATTAAACCAGAATTTCAAAGAATAGGGCCTAGGGAGATTTTTTTTCTTTCAAGCTCACATTTCACAATGTGAAGCCTGTGCTGAAAACCACTGAAACAGGGTTTTTGTGTTTTCCCCCTTAATGGGAAATCTAGCTATGATTCTCAGATTTCTCTAGAGGAGGTTCAGGACTACTTATTAGCTATTGACCCTCAGCATGAAATGCGCCTCTTCCTGTTGTACTTATCTCTGTTTTGTAGCTTTCCTCATTTCTCTCAGTGTTTGTCTTCCTGATGAGTGCTCCTTCCTCAGGTCAGGAGACAAGTTTTAGTCAAGTGAGTCTAAGGGAAAGGTACACATCCTGGCCCACTTTTGGATCATTGTTTCTGCAATTAAGGGGGCCCCTTTGCTGAAGGATGCAGCCTTCACCCAACATAAGCTTCCTTAGAGGTAAGTCTTCATAGTTCTTCCTTATATCTGACCTGCTCTCCAGCCCTGACCTGTACTCTCTGTGTACTGTTTAGGGCGAGGAAGAAGGGAGCCAGGAACTTCTAAGTCCAGATACAAAGAGAGAAAGCCTTCAGGTTAAGAGATGATAGAGACACACCCCTCACCCTGAGACATAAGACTTGGTTTCGACTCTCTCCTTTCCCTGGTTGGAGGAGACTGGGGGTGGGAGACTGGGCAGGGGAGAGAAGACTGAGCTAACCAGCTCAGGACAGCCACAGAGTGCAGAAGAAAGGAGCATAGTGACTCAGAAATCCTAGAGAGGCTGAAGGAGAAATGAAGCTCGGACGGACTAGGAGGAAGTGTCGGTGCTTCGGTCCACTGAGTCAGGGAGAACTGATTTTTTGTCAAATTAACCAGCTAACGCCTGTGGATGAAGCAGCCCACACAAGTGTTGATGGTAGTCAAGCTGCTCATTTGTCAGCATTGAAGTGACATCATGTAAATTCACAGGCAGATGCCAAACTTGGTGAAACCATTTATCACTCAGAATCTGTTGGCACACACGGCTGCCTGGATAACCTCTCAAGCCCTTTGGCTTTTTTTAAGTGGTACTTTCAGAAGTTTGCACAATATGTTTTGATCATAGTTATGTCTCTTCCCTAACTCCTCCCAGATCCATCCATCCTTCCCTACCTACCCAACTGTGTATCCTTTATTATTTTTATTAACACATCAGCTACATGTGTGCTGTCCATGTACTCTTGGTTGTGTGGTCTTCTATTGGAGGGTAGTTGACCTACCAAAGGCCACATATTCAAAGACTCTCCCTCACCCAGCAGCTTCCAACTGCCAATAACTCCTTAGTTAGGGGTGGGGCTTCCTGCCCACCTCCCTCTCCATGCTGTGAGTTTTGTCTGACTTGCACTTGTGGAGACCTTGTGCATGCTGTCACACTGCTGTGAGTTCATAGGTGCCAGTGCCCTGCTGTGTCTGGAGAACAGTTTCCTCTTAGTCATCCACAGCCTCTGGCTCTTACATCATCCTGCCCATCTCTTCTGCAGTAATCCCTGAATCTTAAGAGGAAGAAAGATGACGCAGACATCCCACTCTCTTATTCTCTGCACTTTAACTTCTTGTGAAAGTGATCAGGGGGTCTTGTCATGAAAGGGTCTCTATGTTAGTCACCACCTACTGCAAAAAGATTTTCTGATGAAGATGTGCTAATTATATTATACTGTGGGTATGGCGATAAATCACTGGAAGTCTATGCCCATTTAGCAGAGTAATGGTAGCAGAATCTCCCCTAGGGTCCAAGACCTGTATCGGTACCAGATTTGGCTCTGCTAACAACGTCAGCAATTGAGCTGTGGAGCAGCTCTTAACTGCAGTCAGAATGTAGCTGGCTACTTCTGTGACATGTACGCCACTATTGCACCAGTGGACGTGTCTTCTCGGGCTGATCATTACCGCAGCTCATAGGCTCACAGCTGGGTGAGACTGACATCCTCTGCTTTATAGTAGCGTGCATGGCACTTTCCAGCACTATGAAAGGTAGCCAGCTGGGATGAGGCCTCCAGGGAAGTACCAAGCTTGATTCCTCTATGTTTTGCAACCCAGGGATGCAGTGTCATCAGCAATAACGTGCTGCCTTTGACTTCAGATGGGTGTTCCATTTGGAATACCCATAAAGGTCAGTAAAATCATAAAAGGATGTGGGGAGGGGGGCAATTCCAAGGGAGGGGAGATAGACTACAGCGATGTAAGTGAGTAAAGGAAAATAATGCAACAGGAAAGGTTAAATGGAATATTGGGGGTGGGGTATGAAGACCTACTATTGTAGGCACTTCCGACTAATGTGTGTGTGTGTGTGTAAATGTATTAAAATAGTTTAAATGGAGTTACCCCTAACAGGGCAGCAAAGCCCTTCTAGATACCAGAGGCTAACAGATGAAAAGTCCAGGGACCATAGTGGGTTACCTCCTTCAGAGCTGTTCGCCAGTGGAGTCCTGTAGATCCCCAGGCATTCCAGGCTGTTGCCAGTGATTTTGATTACCTCCCAGAACTTTGACACAAGACGTCTCCTAGCTTTTTGACTCTAACATTCTGTGATTCCAAGGGACTGCCATCAGCCTAGCAAGTCCCCAAAAGTGTGCTTGGGTGATTTACAAACAGCTTTGTGTTCTGGTGCCACTGCGTTTTATGTGAAAAATGAGGCGCTTCCCATGCCAAGGAACTGAACTTGCCAAATGGCAGTTTCTAGCGGAACAACTGCTTTCATGTACCCACTTTTCCTGAGCAAGCCTCAAATGGTATAAACCCCAGGACAGCACACGTACTAAGTTCCTACCAGGGGAAAGGAGGCGTTTGTCCGTGAGAGTCTTACTCTTCCTTTTTCCTCAAATGGTATAAAACCCCAGGACAGCACACTTACTAAGTTCCTACCAGGGGAAAGGAGATGTTTGTCCGTGAGAATCTTACTCTTCCTTTTTCCTGGTCACCTATCAACAGCATTCCCCTGGGTCCATGCTTTTGAAGCCATACCCACCTCCCTTTGCTAGGGACAATCTGTCCAGCCTTCTGTGGCTTTCTAAGCTCACTTGTTCAAAGGCACCACGGGGGTTTTGGTCTCTATTTCTGATCCCTCCAGGTAGTAAACACTGTGCCAGTTCCTTCTGGAAGGAGAACCGCTGACAGCAGAGAACTCGGCGGGAACGCGGACTCTGTGAAGATGGAAGTAGACCATGTGTTCCCCTTGTGAGCATAACAGGTCTCGGGGCTCCCGCTGGGAGAGCAGCTGTAACCCCGCGCCCCATCCTTACCAGACCCTCACCTAGTTCTTTTTAATCACTTGTTCTGGCTGTTCTTCTTCCTTCCAACAATAGCTCGTGATCATTTCGCGTACATTGTTCATCTCTTCGTGGTGCGGTACAAACAGGGAAATTACAATGAAAAGAATAAACAGATAAGCCAGGGGAAGTCTTAAAATGTTCTCCTTCCAGTCATGAATTGGAAAGATTGTAGATTTGGGGTTGCTATCATTTGTTTCTGTTTTTATTTTTTTTTTAAAGGGAAGTCCTACTTCCGGAATTCTCTAACATAAAAAAAAATCTGTGTTACTAGGAACCCAACTACTGAAGCAGAGTTCTAGCGCACTCTATATTTGGAAAGAAATAAAGGGTGAGGAAAGAAAATGAAATCATGGATTTTTAAAAGTTAGATAAACATGTAATAAATGATTATATGTTAGTAAGTTAGTATCTAAAAGAACAAAGGATGTTATGATGTACAACGAATTGGTACAATCTTAGAAATTTGTGTTGTGACATCACCTGCAACATTTATGATAGCTAGTCAGAAAGACTTACAAAATTCTATGGAATCCTCAAACTCTGAAAAAAACATTAAGGATATTACATAGTAATCCAGTGTCTTGAGATTATCTAGAATTGTAAGGATTAATAATATGAGTTTAAAGGGGTAATGTTTCGGTTGTTTTTTCCAGATCTGAGGATAGATCATACTCCTGTGAGAAATCAGTCAGAAGTGAGAGTTGTGCACGTCTATGATCACAGCCTACAGGGGTTAAGGCAGAAGGATTGTAAGTTCAAGGCTAGCCTACGCAACAAAGTGAAACCTTGCCGCAAAAAAAAAAAAAAAAAACTAAGTAAGTAAATGAACAAACATTGAGAGCCATATTGCCATTGTTCTTGGGTACCCAAAAGAACTTACTGGTAAGTCCCTACTGCTGAAGACACAACATATTTTTGCACAGAACACGCAAAAGTCAAGTTGATTCTTGCCTGGAAGTATGCTCCCTGCTGGCTGCCTTTCATAGTGCCAGGAGTGCTAAGAAGGCTGCTAGGGCACAAAACGTCCTTAACGGTCTGACCCGACCGTTATCTCTGAGATCCACAACGGTGAGCAGCCTGGTAAGAGACACCCATTGGTGCAATAATGGCTTGAGTGTTACGAGGATAACCAGCTACCTTTTGATTGAAGTGAAGGCCCACTTCACCAAAGAAAACTCATATCTGGTGCTGTAAACCTGGTCAACAACCTGTGCTGAGGGAAAGCATCAGCCATAGAGGAGAACTTGCTACTTTTATTTCTCTAAATGGACATGGTATCAAACGGCCCTCTAAATAGCTATTTTTATAGCTCTAGATTAGGGAAGCCCTTAGTCCTCATTAGAGAAGAGCTTTATGCGGCGGAGGGTGCTTAATACATACACAGCTATGGAATGGTCAGCCCTAAATTTGAGATCTACATCACTCCCACCCCGCAGGCTCGAGGTGCATTGCGGAAGAGGGGGCAGAGAGATTCTAAGAGCCAGAGGTTGTGAAGGACTTCTCTGAAGCAATGCTGGACAAGACCAGGTTGATGCACTCACGAGCTCACTCGTAGACTGGGCTTGTCTATTTTACTGTGGAAGAAGAGGGGCTGATGAAACCCCACTTTTCCCTGATAGACTATTGACAGGTAATGGTAGCTGGGGAAAAGATGTATTACTTTCTCCAGTGGTGAAGCCTTTGATAAGTTGTCCATACTGGAGCGAATAACCGCTACCCATATTCATGGAGGCAATCCTATTTGGACACAGTGAGTCTCCCACAGACATAAAACACCTGAAAATAGGAAGGGGAATTATTGGGAAGAAGGTTTCAGCAGGAGAAAAAGGGATGAGATAATGATGGATAAGAAGGGCTAAAATTCATTGCACATATATATGAAACTGTCAAAGGATAGAAAAATTTTAATTAAAACTTAGAAGCCTTAAGCTGGGTGTGGTGGTGCATACCTTTAATCCTAGTACTCAGGAGGCAGAGACAGGTGGATTCTAAATTTGAGGCCAGCCTGGTCTACAGAGTGAGTCAGGGCAGCCAGGGCTACACAGAGAAACTCTCAAAAAAAACAAAACCAAAAAGATTGGGAAATTGTGCCATGAGTGATCAGAAAGTGTTATTAAGCCACTTCTCAGAAAACAGGATATAACCAAACATGGCCAGGGAGAGACTGGAATGTGAGAGGAAACATGGGAAAGCTATCTGTGAATTCCCACCAGGTATTCACAAAAAAGCATACTTCAGATAAGAGCATTTTAAACTCAGATAAGTTTTGTTCACTTTGTTAGAATCTATAGGTTCTAACAACGTAAATTATATTTAGAAAATAAATCTAATATAATCTAAACAATAATTCTAACCAATTATCTAAAGATATACAAAAGAACAGAAATTCTCTTCTTTTAAAGATTAGATAATGGCAAAGGTTTCTGTAGTTTCTCTTATTTTCCCATGCTCTTAAATTATATGGGTACTTTTTCTTTTAAAAACTAATATTTTACCACCTTATGTTGCATAATTTCTTAACTATAGGATTTAATAAAAACCACTTTATGTATACTTTATTATATGTGTGCATGTGTATGTGTGTATACACAGCGTACATGTGGCGGTCAAAGGATAACTTGTGGGAGTCAGTGCTCTCATTCCACCATGTGGGTCCCAGGGAGCAAACTCAGTCACCAGGCTTGAAATAAGTGCCTTTACCTGCAGAGCCATCCATAGCCCAGCTATAGTTTGCTCTCCACCCCCTTCCCTGAACCCCCAGACAAGGTTTCTCTGTAACACTGTAGACCAGGCCAGCCTCCAACTCAAAGATTTGCCTGTCTTTTCCTCCCATGTGCTGAGATTAAAGGTGTGTGTCACCACCATCTGGATCACCTCTAGATCTTGATTTGGGACTGCATCTCCCTGCCCGGCTTGGTCTGCTCTTAAGCAATTATATTTACCAAGATAAGACAAAGAATAAAGAAAACTTTCCTATGTAGAGTTAAAAATTTTTCCCCAACTAAAAGTACAAAGAAGATTTATTTCACAGATTCGCCATTGGTAAACATTTAGTAATCACGGAAGACAATGAACAGTTCTTAAGAGGGATTGGATGACTTGCACGAAACTGCCCAAGGGAGAGACAGAAGCTCTGTATTAGTAGAAACTACAGAAAAACAAATATAAAATTGTTCCTTACCAAACATGAACATCAGATCAATTTAAGTGACTTATTAAGTACATAGGAAAAGATATAGGGACTACCAGGTATCAGTGTAGTTATCGTTAAAAGAATAATTTTCTTTGTTAAAATTAGAAGTCTGCAAAATAAACAATATAAAGACAGATTTTGATTTCAGGAAATTTTTTCTATGCCAGGGACAGGGTGATTTGGGGTAAGTTATGATGATGGTTTCATTTTGGGTTGAATTTTCTTTGTAATGTCAGTTTTTCCATCACACTATGAGCTAGCCCAGGAGAACAATGGTGGAGGCCACCAGGCAATGGGTCCAACTGTGGCAAGACGCAGGCAGAGAAAGGTGCTCAAGGAGAAAGCAAGAAACAATTCAGGTGCACCCTGTTAGGAAGGTAGAGGTTCAATGTCATCCACAGTGTATTCAGTTACTTGTCTCATGGTAATACAATACCCAAGGAAAACAATTTAAAGAAGGAAGGATTTATTCTGGCTCAGTTTCAGGAGACACACCCATTATGGAAAGGAAGGTACCATAGCACAAACAGGAGGCAGCTGGTCACGTCATATCCACAGTCAGAGAGCAGAAGCCAGTGAGTGCCATACTCAGCTCATGTTCCTCTTCTCGTTTGACCCAGGACTCCAGTCCATGCAGTTAACCTAATCTGTATAGCTCTCACAGACACACCCAGGAATCTATACCTGTGATGATTCTAAATGCCATCAATCTGACAATCAAGACTCACTATTACACTCAGCTACATTGCAAGTTTGAGGCCAGCCAGGGTTACACAAGCCCCTGTCAATGGTCCTGAGATATTTTCAAAATCTATGGGGTAAAGTTAACAATGGGAAACAAAATCATTTTTAAACTGTGATGTTTCTTACTTGAAGGAAAACAGAATCTTATTCCACAAGGAAACAAAAATCATGGTTGTCTCAGTTAAGGTTTCTATTGCTGTGAAGAGACACCATGGCCATGGCAACTCATTAAAAAAAAAAAAAAGAAAGAAAAAGAAAAAAAAGTTTAACAGGGGTGGCTTACAGTTTCAGAGCTTTAGTCCATTATCATCACGGTGGAAAACATGGTGACACACAGGCAGACATGGTGCTGGAGAAGAAGATGAGAGTTCTATATCTTGATCTGCAGGCAACAGGAAGTGCACTGTTACACTGGGCAAAGAGCTTGAGCATAGGAGACCTCAAAGCCCACCCCCACAGTGATACACTTCCTCCAACAGGGCCACACCTCCTAATAGTGTCACTCTCTATGAGCTTATGGAGGCCAATTACATTCAAACTACCACACCAGTACATTATCTAACTAGGCTGTAAACAGTATTTATAATGTCATCATAATGTTAACATTTAATATTAATTTATCTACAAAGTATGTAATTGCTGAGAAAATAGAGCAGAGACAGGAAGAAGAAGTGAAAGCACACAAAAGATAAACCCTCATTTACGAAATTAAATATAGGAGGCCACATTTTAAAGAAGGCAGTCCACGGAAGCCTGTGGACATGATTTTGAGATACAGATACAGCAAAGCACGAAATGAGGAGCGGTGACTGCTGCTGAGGATAGAAACGTAGACAGGGAACTGCAGGATTGGGTTATAGATTTTACACTTGACTTTTTAAGCTAGATGCCTATA
The DNA here is from genome assembly GCA_004026605.1 of Ondatra zibethicus. Taxonomy (NCBI): domain Eukaryota; kingdom Metazoa; phylum Chordata; class Mammalia; order Rodentia; family Cricetidae; genus Ondatra; species Ondatra zibethicus. The sequence continues at coordinate 68,687 of PVIU01006464.1, forward strand.
TTACTCTGACAAAAATAAAACTGGAAAATAAACCCTCTAACATCTCCCACCTCTGCCTGGTAGATCTGAAGCATTGTTTCCAAAGCATTTGGGAAGACGAAAAAGTGTTGTTTCCCTTTAACTTCAGCAGAAACCTTGCTCCATACTTGTTGTTGCCTTTGTCCAAACCTCTGTCTTTAGCTGGAAAACCGCCTCCAACATTTCTCCAAAATGTTCCATGAATTGTTGTCTTTGAAACTCGCTCCTTTGTGTAATTCCAGGTCTTTTGAAAATGCTGAACTTGGGGATTTAGGTCATATGTCAATCTGATCTAAAGGCAGTTGGCAGGCTTATTCTGAAACTCAAGCAGCACAGCCCAAATACTGGATTGTGTTTCTATTTGAAGCAGTTTTGGAATGAGGGTGATTTGGTCCACACCCATCTAACCATCGAACCCACCACTTGGTAGTGTGGTCTCCAAAAGTCACACCTGACTCCTTTATTAGTTAATGACTGTTTTTTTCCCTAATGAGATCTCATTCTTTATCTTCCAAACTAAATCTTAGGGTACAACTTCCTATTTGTTTTGTATATTCCCCATGACGTCTGAAGCATATCCTTGAGAACCAACGCCTGTTTCTACTGATATATAAAATGAAGTAGCCTGCCATATTGAAAATAAAAAAAGAATCAGAAATGCAAGCATGTCCTTAAAATCAATCCATGGTCCATGAAGAGCCATGAAGTTCCATCCACAGTGGGCTCCTTCAAAGGAAAAAGTATAGCTGGGAGAATAAGAACAAGAAAAGCAAGGCCTGAGTAGGGGGACAGCAGGGGTCTGGTTGGTTGGAGGCACTGCACAAATGGGAGGAAAGATGTTTTATAAAAATGAGCATACACTTGGGAGGCAGAGGCAGGAGGATCTCTGTGAGCTCGAGGACAGCCTGGTCTACAGAGCTAGTTTCAAGACAGCTAGGGCAGAAACTCTGTCCTGAAAACAAACAAACAAACAAAACAAAGCAAAGCAAACAAAATTGATCCTAGCTTTCCTTTAAGTGAGGCTCAGGTATGGCAGAGGTACCGGGGCTGGCAGGACAGAAATGACTATTATTATTTCCATCTTCAGTATGTGCCCATCACTGAGCCCTACAACACATGTACAGAAACAAACACATGTTTCAATATTTACTCTCTAGGGCCTGAATCCATGATGGTGCAGTTGTCGATCCTCCCACAGCCATCAGGCAAATGCTTGACTAAACAGATGGCCTTGCCAGGGTTTTTCACTTGGGTAGGAGGGTGGAGGCCTGCACAGCCAGAATTCTTAATTCAATATGTCTGCCCGAGTATGCCCACCTTAAAAACACCACGCGGAGTCAGGAGAGCAGTTCATGGGAGGGTGGAGAAAAAGAGAAGCAGATGCCATGGTTTGTTTGATTTGGTTTAGTTTGGTTCTTAAGGAAACCAGAGAGCTTAAAGATTGGAAACGCAGTTTCATCATTTCTCATCACTAAATGCCATGCGACTCTGCAAACGCCTTTCCACTTTCTTAGTCTTGGTTTCCTCGGCTGGGGAATGATGTTTGTTTGGCCTGCCTCTTCTACTTTTGGAAGGATCTGGCAAGTTTAATTTGTGTCCAAAATACACTGGAAGCTCTAAAATATTTTCTCATCTTGTGATCCTAGTCTAGTGTCTGGTTCAACTATTTAAACCTTAGCTTTTCCAAGAAGAAAAAGAAATATGTTTCATTTTATGGTCTATTAAACCCATTTACTTATATGAAAATATTTTTACTACCAACCGGAAAACCAATTAGGGGATTTTCCCTGAAGAAGACTATTTTCACAGGCTTATCTTTGCAACAGATAAGCCTGAAAACCACAACCAATCAAAATTTGGAAATAAGTGATCTTGTGGTGCCCAGCTCCAGCTGGGTTATCTACAACACAACTCCTACACCAGAGGCTCAGGGAATGTCTCAGGAAAAAGGGCAGAAAGAGTGTAGGAGACAGAGAAACAGGATGACTCCTGTGAGATGTGTCTCCTAGAACTGTCAGAGAAGCTACATCCATGAAGTGGCAACATCACGGCTGCCTAAACGAGATCTCAACCAAGATAATACCGACATGGAAGAAGGAAATCCCCAGTTCGAGTCATATTTAACTTTTTAGAAGTATATGTAATTTAATTTCTTAATGATACCTAGCAGTTCTTCCTGCTTTTCTAAGTGTCCTGAAAGAAAAAGCAAAGATTCACAGGTAACAAACAGTCCTTTTGGTTATATACTGAATCTACAGAAAATATCTGTAACAGCAGAAAGAAAGCAGCGATCTTTCAAAAGACATGCCGAAAGGACTTGAACACTTAAAATCAGCTTTGCAAACCGCTGGAACCAGGAGGCACGATTAATCTTCAGTGTGTTAATCCAATAATTAATCATTTGATGGTCTCAAGAGAGATTTTAGCAAAATCTAGGTCAGGGGACTGGCCATGCTTGATTGCTGATTAGCCTGGAAACCCAGCTGGGCTTTGTGGAATTACAGCATGCTGTGTGACTTCAGGAGGCCAGTGTTTTCTCTCAAATACAATTAGAATTTTTTTGAATGTAAATATTTTTATAAGTTTTCTCTCAGCCTATTTAAATTCAGAATTCTCATTGCACTGCTTATTGAGTTGATGTGAACTTATTTCTCTCCCATGAAGATAAGATCCCATTCAAACACCATCTACCAAGTATTTATTGAGCATCTGTAATACAGATAATATAAACAAATGTTTAAATCTATATGCTGTTGACCTTATATTGAACCAACCAAACATAGTTCCTGTGTCATTTTTAGAATTCATAGCCCCATGAAGCAGAGAAAAATTAAATAAGAGATAAGTGGTATGTAGCCATATCTTATTATTATACTAGGAAAAAAACAAAGATAATGGGAAAAGAAGATGCAAAAAACAAGTAATAGCAGTGGCTATGACCAAAATGCATCATACGCATGCAGAAAATTGTCAAACTTTTTAAAAGTTGGAATTCTTTAGAGAGTTTGGGTCTCCAGAAGGTGATATTTAAGTTGCGACATAAATGATGAGAAGGAGCAGCCATATTAAACTTGTCAGGGAGGAATAGCTTATGTAGCAGATTTTCTTTGGGCCACCAACCAGATCCCAAATAAATACATAGAGACTTAATGTTAGTTATAAATGCTGGACTATATCTTATGCTTGACCCACTATCTCTTATAACTTATTTTAACCTTTTTCTCTTCATCTGCATTTAACTTTGTTTTTTTTTAACCTTTCTTTCATTCTGTATGTCCTACCCCATGTCTAGCTGTGGGTATTTCCCTCTCTTTCTCCCTTGTTCTCCATCCTCTCTCCAGCCTAGATTCCTCCTCCTATATATTCTCTCCACTCACCAACCCTGCCTATCCCTCTACTACCTAGCTATTGGCTGTTCAGCACATCTTTACATTGTTAAACAAATGCACCATAAACAAATGTATCACACCTTTACTTAGATAAAGTAATATTCCACAACAAGCATATGCAAAGAGCCAGTGTAGTTAGCAAAAAGTGGGCCATATCTTTAAAATCACTCTGCAATTACAGATAAAATTTCTTGTATCAAAGATATGCATCATATTGTTTTGATCTAGGCATGTAAAGTTATTTCCTCATTTAATTGCCATTGTTTATGAGGAGAACACTCTTAAAGTCGATTTTCTCAAAGACAGCATAGTGGAGAAAGGCGGGGGGAAGTCTTGCCAAAGTGTGCAGATCTGAAGGCAGTGTTCATGTATAAAGATAGATACCTGAAGGAGGGTTGACTAGGCCTAAAAACCAAAATTTAAATTGGTAAAAGACTCTGCTACCAGACAAACAGGAGAGACAGGCACAGAAAGGCCCCCAAAGACAAATGGTGGCATCCCATTAGAAAGCAGCCCAAGTTACACCTCAAAACCACAAGTATGTAGAAAAAAGGGATCTGGATCCCCAGAGCTCTTGAGGAATATCCCTTTGATGCCAAGGAGCTAGTTCATAAAAGCCAACTATGCATCGGTTTTGTAGAAGCGGTGTGGACCTCTGACTCTTCCTTATCCAATCAGGGTCACATCCTACCCCACCTCAGTCCATGCTTTACCATTAACAATTACGATGCAGGCTTAGATTCTGAGCTACCTATGGACTTCTGTGGGGTACCCCAAGTTTATGATATTTTGTGGGGAATTCTCAGCTGCTTCCGAGGATTTTGACGTGGGCTCTGGTTCTCTGAGAAGCAGCTAGGGCAGAGCTGGGGACAGTTTATGATAAACACTCTGGACTTGACCCTCAAGCAAGGATGACTCTATAGCCTGGGTTATAATTGGGGTGGGGGTCACTTGTCCTTGTGTTTCTAAGCACTTCTCTGTACAGGGAAGGTTCTTGATTGATACCTCTTGGATATATGAGTGAACAAAAAGATCTCTCAGCTTAGAGGTTTATTCAGCCTTCCTACAAAGTGAGAGTCATGCTTTAATTTGATCCAAAGGCTGCCAGTAAAACAAATAAATAAACATAAAATAATTTCTGAAGTACAGAGCAATCAGCCTAAGGGGATGGAACACTCAGAAATTATCTTTGATTCCTTTTGGTCACTTCCAGAGACAGCTGTTCTAATTGCACTAAAACTTAACATGTCAAAAACTGTTCCCGTCAAAACATTGGACCTTCCTAAACTCTCCATTGTCATTAGTGACATGTGTATCCTCATTTTGTCCTTAAGCACAACCCCAAATTTAATTTTTGTCTTCTGAATTTTATCCTGGTACAAAGCCCTGTGGCTCATTTCCATGAGTCTTTCCTATCTCCCTCTCCTGTTGAATACCAAGCCATCATTCCTATCTCTGTCCTGTATACCTCCCCCATAATATCCTCAGGATCTTCTAAGGCCTTCAGTTCTTTTTGCAATGTTTTCCAAACAACCTCCCTACCATGTCATTCTCTTGCTTAAGAACTTCTATTTCAGGGCTGGAGAGATGGCTCAGAGGTTAAGAGCACTGACTGCTCTTCCAGAGGACCCAGGTTCAATTTCCTGTGTGTGACTCCAGTTCTAAGGGATCCAACTGTTAGGACTCAGGCATTATGCTGGCCTGCCCTGTCATCTGGCAAGATGTACCCAGGCATTACCCTGGCCAGCCCAGGGTCCTAGTTTGTACACAGGTGCAATGGTCCCTTTAAGAGACAAGTTCTGCCCACTCCCGGTCTTTAGTTGCTGCTGTTCCTCTGAAAGGGCAGGAAGGACTTTTCCTGATGCTTCTCTTTTCTCTCTCTCTCTCTGTCTCTCTCTCTTTTCCCCCCTCTCTCCCTTCCTTTTCCCATTCCATTCCCTTCCCCCCAATAAAACTCTTCACTTAAGCTCTGCCTGTGTGTTCTCTCACCCACCTTGTGGTCCTCACCTGCCATGGGACCTGCCAAGGTACAACTGGAGCCATCTTACAACATTTTACTCTATGGGTACATCCTGCCAGATGACAGAAGAGGACAGCATAATGCCTGAATCCTAACACTGATACCCTCACATCAGGCATACATGAAGGCAAAACACCAATTCATATAAAATAAAAATAAATTAATTTTTAAAAAAAAAACTGCCAGTTCAAGCCATGAACAGTGGCACATGCCTGTAGTCCCAGCCACTTAGGAGGCTGATATACAAGGATTATTTGAGCCCAGAAGTTGGAGACTGGCCTAGGAAACACAATGAATAAAAGAACTATCAGGGGCTAGATGTAGCTTAGTGATGCAGCATGTAACCCTGGGTTACATGCCCAGTACCACAAAATAAAACATACTAATTCCTTCAAACTGCCTAATGGCACAAATATTGTTAACTAGATATGAACATTTGCATTAATATTCCATTTTATTAATGGTGTAAAGCAAATTGTACCTAATCAATTCTCTCTCAATATTTTTAATGTGTGCATGCATAGTGTATGTGGGTACACATTCATGTGCATATATGCGGGTACATGTGTCTGTGGTGTGTGAGAGAGAGAGAAAGAAAGAGAATGAGAGGGAGGCAAGAGAGAGAGGGAAAGAGAAGGAGAGGGAGGCAAGAGAGGGAGAGGTCACAGAGAGGGGGAAAACATGGGGTGGGGTGAGGGAGGGAGGCAAGGCAAGCTTGGGGACAGAGCTGTGTCCACTATGCCATCTCTTCAATCTTCTCCCAACTCTTGATCATTCTTTTGTCCAGTTGCCTATGATTTTAATTTTTGCCTGGGTGACTCTCCTATCAATTCGTTGCTGCCATTCAATGAAAATCAGATGCAAACTGAATGTGTGGCACACATCCTGATCCTAGCACTCAGGAGTTTGGGACGGGTGAATGGCAAGTTCAAACCCAGGCTCCAGTCTTCTACAAAGCCAAACTCCATCTCTAAAAACAAAACAAAAATCAGAATTAAGGTTCACTAGCAACATTACTTGATTAAACCCAGGCCACACTGATGACACCTTGATTTTCATTCCCTTGTTCTATCAGTTAGAGGTACAGACAGATATATAAAAGGGTCTATACAGATGCAAATACGTAAAATTATTCTTAAGTGTTAATATTGGTTATTCCATTTCTCAAACTAGTTTATATAAAATGAAGAAAATAAGTACTTTAATGGTTCATCATTATAGAGAGTAAGATTAGGCACAAACTAGATTACTACTAATGCCTGTTTAAAACATGAAGGAACTGGCTGCAAGGAAGCATGCATCTGATCCCAGCACTAGGAAGGCAGACACAGTTTGAGGCCACATAGCTAGACTGTGTCTCATAAAAAAGAATGAGTTCTGCTTTGGAATATTGGCACTGGAACTCATTTTTATTCATGAATAGATTACTTGTGCCACCCATCCATACGGTCATCCATTCAGTCACTTATTGAGTATCTACTGAGTTCTGCGCCCTGACAGAAGTGACATTGAGATCCCAATCTGAATAAGACACTGCCACCGCCATCCTCAGTCACAGTTCCGTGAAGGAGCCAGGAAAAACCAGACAACTGCAATTACAGCAGACACTTGGAATTATCACCTACCTTTCTAGAAATTGCTATTTTCCAATCAAATAGTCATAAAAAGCAACATTACCTATCCTTTCCCATCCAAGATGACTGGTTTACCAACAAACAATTCACTCATGGGCATTCTACATTTTTGTTAAAGCAATGATTCTTCTGACCAACAAAACAAGAGAATATTTCTTGCACTTAAAACGTTGTCTGTGTCTCAGTAAGACAGCTAGAGTTAGACTGAACAAACCATTGAGGATCTAAAGAGCAAATTAATCCTATGGGACCCAAACAAGAGTTTCTATTAGCATTCTTTAAAAAAAAAAAGATTAAGTACTCTGAGTAAAACAGAGAACTTATAAATAGCCCTGCTGTGTGAGAGCATCCAGGTTGCGGAATTTGACATACAATATAGTTTGGTCTTTTTTCACTTCCCTTGTGCTGCAAATCGAGCAGCTGCTATAGGATGGTCAGTTACTGATTTCTTCACGGTCTGGCATTCTTTGTCCTTTTGTTTCTGTGTTCTTTGGGGGCAGTCTCGTTTCTCCTAGCTGCCTACTGAGGGTGTGCTTCAGTAAGGCCATAGTTTACAGCTTTCTAATACCACGCGCTTAAGAGCACGTTTATGTGGTGAGATGAAAGAAATCAAAGAAAAAACACATTTCCAGTGACCTTGATAAATGAGAGGATAGGGCAAGAGGAAGAAAATCCAGTAAAGGATTTTCAAGGTAGTTGCTTTCCAGACAAAGCACAGACAGAGAGCAGCACGGCACGACAGCACAAAACTCTGCGGCTCCTACAGTGACGGGAAGAAGGGGTAAATTACATTCCAGCAGCTTGCATACTTGAAAAATTTTATAAGACTAATGCTCGTCAATTATCCTCCATGAACAAAAATGAGGGAGGTGGGGAAGATAAGAAAAGGAAGAAAGAAGAAAAAATGCCTTAGAATAAAGAACTCTGGCTTTAATCATGCCCAAGCAAGACTTCCTTTCCTATTACAGCGATAAAATACTGAAATGGGCTCCCAAGGGACATGGTGGAATCTGTAGTCAGTCAATAAGATTTATTGCTGTCCTCGGGGGATTGGCACCAAGAGAACTGAAAACTCCCTGAGCTAAAGGACTTAGCTTTTTGTTTGCTTGAAGAAAGGTAGCTGAGCAATCTTCAGCATCTGCCCTGGCTCTTAATAGTTGTAAAATAAGATTCAGGGAACTTGGGAATCTACAATGCAAATTGTTTCAAGTTCGGTGTTGAAGCTGGCCCGTGCTATATCCTGAATGTATACAAAACCAAAGCTACGTGTATGTTATGTAGGCCTTTCTCTTTTATACGTTAAATCTGACCCTTTAAAGTCCGTTGATCTCTGTGACTGGCAGTGGCTTTGACAAAACAGCTCCTATTTTGTACCAGCACCTCCGTCACTTATCAGGTACATCATTGTTAAGTCCAGAAGAAGAACTAAAGACCAACCAATCTATCTCTGTTGGCAAAAGAACGTAATCAAAATGGTTACCTCCAATAGTCTTCCCTGTTACCACTGAGAAAATGCAATGTGAAGGGTCGTGAACATCCGCAAGACTGTTTAAACAGCAAAACTGTCTGCTCTATGTAAGGTTGCAACTACTCTCCTTCTTGTGTTCCTGGATTTCTCACACCGCACTTTTTTGTTGCATAGTATCTAACCTTCTAATATACTGTTTTGTTAATTTAGTAGTATATTAGTTCTTTGTTGTCTGTTTTCTTCCCCAGTAGGCAATAAGGTGGGGAAACATGGGAATCAGTGCCTACTTGGGCCACTAAGGTGTTCAAGTCAAGGGACCAGTGTATTCCACACAGTTTGATATTTTAACAGCAGCTGATGAAGGTAAACACAGAGCTTTAAATTTCCTAATATTATAGATGAGAACACCAGAGACCAATGTAAAGTGACTTTGCAAAGTCAAACAAGGTCCTCAAAGGCACAGTCAGTGCAAAACCCAGTCTTTGAACTACTTAGCAAACATGTATAAACTGCTACCCAACACATCTGAACTACTCACCACCCCATGGATAAAAGGAAAAGGCACAAAATAATTCAGTTAACAAATGTGAAACAGATCATTGATAGTACAACAAGTTTTATTGGGTTATAAATTCTTTGGGGGCAGACACTGCCTTGTTCATCTTCGAATCTCCCTTCCCCAGTTATACAGAAGGTTTTACACACAATAGGTGCTGAAACAGTAAAAGAAAGAGTGGCCAGTGGTACTGTTTGTAAGATAAGCGTGTTTTTCTTCCATTGATGATGTTGTATGTTTACCATGTGATACTTTTCCAATATGGCACGGAGATTTGGAATGAAGATGACACACCTTCTGCTACTGTCAGCAATGAATTTCTAGAGCCAAAGCACTAAAATCATAGGGAAAAGAGTAGGAGACCCTAGGGCCAGCTTTTAACAACTCTGAGTTCCAGCTCTCTTTTCAGATGCATCAGCGCCATGAGCATAGCTTGAATACAATGAGATGTTTTTCATTCTGAGAATCTGGGTTTTTGTTTTTGCTTTTTTGTTTGTTTCTCCTGATAGAAATCAGTGTGGTGGTAACAACAAGGCTGACTAAATAAGTGAGAAGAACGGCTGTCATATGCACTAGTAATAAAACCTGGGGACCTGGGGACCTGGGGACCCTCGATGTGTGGTTTTATGCAAATACTATATCTTTTTTTAAAATAATGCTCACCAGCATCATTAGTCCATTGATAGCCCTGAAAGGATAGAAATAAACAATTGTTCCTTTCCTTTATTCTGGGAGAAAATGAAGTTGGAGAGAGACATTTGCTTTTTTCTTAGAAAATTACCAGTTGTTTTGTTTTGCTTTGTTTCGTTTGTTTTTGAACCAGAAAAATCCACATCTATACACTTTAAAAATCCTTAAAAGACTGGCTAAGAGTTTGATGATCTTTGATCTCTTTTTGAACTAAAGGTCATGTTCCCATTTGAAAAGCAAGACCCAGAGAAGTCTTATTTGCATAGGGAGCCCATAGTCAAGAGTTTACAAAAACATGCTATTGGCATCCTAGTCACTTGCTCAGCTTGAACATATGCTACCAGCTCCTTTTTTAGAATCATAAAAAAAAAGTCACACTGGAACTTTGGGTGAAGCTCAAGTCCAAACCTGGGACAGCTAGAGCAATCCCCCTATGACTGAACTTGAAGCTCAGTGGAGAATTTCAGTAGCTTTGAAATAATTCATCTTATTTGATTTTTTAGGTTTCTTTTCCAGGACTAAAGACTGAAGAAAATATTAAAACTGAGCCATATTTTGCAGATGAATTTGGCTGGAAGTATTAATGTCTTAATTTGCTGTGGCTGAGCTCCAACCCGAGGGAGACAGTCTTCAAAGGCTAATGCTGGCCTGGACTGGTCGATTATCACCAGGCAGGTGCAACAGAAATGCAATTTGAGTTCCATCTGGGAAATTCATCTACAGTCACATGACTCTGAAGCAAGCCAAAGTAGCTAAAGAAAAATAACACGTTCTTGGAGATCAGAAGAACGGTTTACACCCAGCTCAATTGCTTGACATCTATGACCTCAAATCACCAATCATCAATGTATCCTTTCTGAGCCTTGGGCGTTTCTTTCTATTTTTGTTAGAGAGGGGTTGGGGTCTTACTCTATAGTCCAGGGTGGCCTCCAGTTCATCATCCCACCTGTTCAGCATCACTGGCGCCAGATCTACAGACATATGACAATACATTCAGACTTAAGCTTTGGATTTTTCATGTGAAAAGAATTGGGAGGGGAAAGAGTCTAGACGAGGGTACTGTTAAAAAGGGACTTGGAGGTTAAAATGACAAAAGACCTGAGCTTCACTAGGACAAAGACTGTACATTAAAATAACAAAAGATTATAAAGGTGACATGGATAGACTTCCATAAATGGAGTGAGAATAAGGATGTAGACTCAACTCAGTGGGCAACTGGTCCCCAGAATGACACAGAGGAGACATATATGACAGACTGACAAGGATAGTGCCTCTAAGAGCAAAGTTCCTGGAATCAGGAAAATCACTCTGCCCCCAGGAAGTCCATCACAGTCATCAGACCTCAAGAAGTACTATGGGAAAATAGACAGAAAGAAGACACACACACACACACAAGTGTAAGTGATGGCAAAGATAGTGATGTAATTCACAATGGGAGGGGAGAGTGGAGAGTTTCAGAGATGCTGGGTTAGAGGGTGGTGATGATGATCTATGGGGAAATAGCAACTGAGCTATTGGTAATACGGACTACTGATGTGGAGATATCCTCATTTAATGATTAAGTATGGTGACAGTAGTTGAAGCCGTGGAACAGAGAAGTGCATAGAAAAGAGGACTATTAGTTGAAATTTAAGATGGAATGTTGGAGAGTCAGATGTGATAATGGATTTATGGTACTTAACACAGGGGCATGCACATGGTATTTTAAGAAATGGGGCTTGGAAGTCAGTCATGGGATGCATTCCTACAACCCCAGCACCTGAGAGACTGAATCAGAGAACTACGAGTTCAAAGTCAGCCTGCACAATACATCCAGGCCACATAGAAATACCTCATCTCATGGGGCAGTTTGTTGGCATGCACCTTTAATTCAGCACTCAGGAGGCAGAGGCAGGCAGATCTCTGTGAGTTCAAGGACAGCCTTGTCTACAGAGAGAGTTCCAGGACAAGGCTACACAGAGAAACCCTGTCTTGAAAAATCAAAAAGAAGAGGAGGAAGGAAGGAAGGAAGGAAGGAAGGAAGGAAGGAAGGAAGGAAGGAAGAAAGAAAGAAAGAAAGAAAGAAAGGCCTTGTCTCAAAAAGCAAACAAACAAAAAACTCACAAGAATCTGGTATGGCTGGGGATATAACTCCGTGACAGAGAGCTTGCACAGCTTCCAGGCCTCGGGCTCAGGCACTGCACTGGGAGAAAAGAAAAAGGAAGAGTTTAAAGGGAGGATGGGCCAGAGAGTTTCTGAAGGAAAGAGCTTCCTTTCCTGATCGAAGGGTGTGGTCTCTATAGTATTTGGCCTCTTATTGGCCTAAGCCCTTAAGAGACAGGCCACGCCCACTCCCAGCTTCCAGCCTCTGACCCCAATTCTCTCCCTCTCTTCCTCTTCTGCTCTCACGGGAGCAGCAGCTGCTTCTCTTCCCTCTCCCCCCTTCTCTCTCTCTCTCTCTGTCTCTCTCTCTATCTCTTTATCTTCTCTTCTTTTCCCTCCATCACCCATCTAATAAATGTTTAACTCTGCATGGCGCGCCTATCTGGCTCTCTTTTGTCCGTCCCAAACCGCCGCACAGCCCTGCCGCCGCCCGCCGCAGCACGCATGAGGACCCGGAGACTAGCCGCGTGGTCTGGGGACCTGCAGCAAGCTGCTGACACCCTCTTTTTTAAAAAAACACAACAGTCTCAACTAGGGGAAGCCAGACCTCTGTGTGAGGGTACCCCAGGACTCTCTAAGACTATCTTCTTCTCAACTTCCTACTACCTATAGAATAAATGTGAATGCAAAAAGCTTTGTTGGTGGTAGGAATTCCCAAGAACTGTATTAACTGGTCATTCAGACTTTAGCTGAGAGCAATGTGAAATATGATCTGTATATCTGTTTATCTTTTGTTTTGCTTTTAGAAACTATGTGTGAGGCCATGTTTACACTAGCTACTTCAGATCAGGGCAGGCTGGAGTCTGTTTGCTTGTGGTGAAACTTACAGGAACTAGCATTGAGCAGAACAAGGACCTCTACCTCCTGATTTTCCCTTCAGCTTCACAGCCACTTGGCCTGTATACCTGAACAGCTCTCTAACTAAACATCCCTCAAGCAAGGCCTCTTAAATGTCATTGTACCCATGGAAGCCCATGTAGGCAGATCCTACTATAAAACCGGTCATTCACTTCACACATGTTGAGTTTCTATTTTGATCTGGGACGCCAGCACCCACACACAAAAGAAAGGTACAAAAAACAGTGAGCCAATGAATAGAGAAGGGCGTGCAGAGAAAATAATTAGCAAAGGCTAAAGAGATGCAGGCTGTTTAAAATGCCACAAAGCATTTAAGGCTTCATCTGTCTTTGCAAGCTCGTGCCTGTATACAGCAGAGCAGACAATTAGATGTGCAGGCTATTCAATCCTAATTTCTGAACTCAGGAAGGAATTAATGCTTGCTTCCAGAGAAAGGAGGGTTTTCCTGCATTTTCCCTACATCAATCCAGCGTGAACACAAATGTATGTCTGTGAAGGCTGGGAAGGGAATGGGAAGGGAGAGTATGTCTACTGCCAGCACGGGCTCCACAGACAGGGACGGGAAAGAATTTTCCTGGCAGAAATCAGAAACTGTTCTTTCTCACTCCACCAACACATAAGTAATAATGCAGAGCTACCTTCTGCTGCCTCATAAGCTGTGTTACAAAAATGATGCCTCAGGGATAGGCGTAGAATCCAAGTGCAATAGAACTGCATCACCCCACCTGAATACCTGGAACTACTGTGAGAAAAAAAAGTGCTTTTATTCATGATACCTTTGATTTGGTTTCAATAACATGTTAGTTGATAAACAATACTAAAACACCTGGGGGCCCTTGCATAATCTCCAGAATTGAAAAGAATATGTACCACTCTACAAATTAATCAAAATTCATACACACACACACCCAACAATGTTTCATACATGAGACATGATATTTCAGAGGACACTAGATATGTGATGATATGGGATTCCCGTCTGTATGCTGTGAATATGTTTTATTACCATTGGTTAATAAAGAAGCTTATTTGGCCAATCAATAGCCAGGCAGAATAGAGCCAGGCATGAAATTCAAGCAGAGATCCAGAGAGAAGAAGGGTGGAAGCAGAGAGGCAGGAGGTGACAGACAGCCGCCAGGGGAGCAAGATGTGAGGCAACAAAACATGAACCTCATGGTAAAATATAGAATAATAGAAATGGATTAATTTAAGTTGTAAGAGCTAGTTAATAACAAGCATGAACCAAAAGGCCAAACAGTTTGTAATTCATATTAAGCCTCAGAGTGGATATTCAGAAACTGGCCAGGAGGAGAGAAACCTCCAGTTACAAATGGTGCCCACTGTCTGACTTAGATCCATTTAAGACATAAATAAATTTAAAAAGAAAAAAAAGCCGGAGTCAAGAACAGCTTCTTGGCAGCTGCATTTTTTTTTCAGATAGGCTCTGTGTACTGGCAGATACACAGCTCCTTTAAGAGATGGTTTCCTGGTTCAGGCATGCCCTAGAGTTGGAGTAGTGAGCATGGCTCCCAAAGCTGATGGTGAAGCCAAACACGGCAGAACCAACAGCAAAAGCCTGGGCTTTGGTTCTAGCTATACCTGCTTAGCATTTAAAAAATTCTCCTGGTCAGAAAATGATTATAGATACACAATAAAGACATATTCAGACAAAAAAATAACTCTAAACAGGCCACAATATGTTTGGTAACTACGCATACATAGACTTGGGAAAGAGAGGATAAAGGATAGACAGATGTAGGCAGAGGCCACTTGTTCATTTCCCAGCCACCCAGACTCCCGAAATAATCATACAGAAACTATATTATTTGCAATACTATTTGGCCAATAGTTTAAGCATATTGCTAGTTAGCTCTTATATCTAGAATTAACCCAGTTCTGTTATTTTATATTTTACCACAGGCTTGTGGCCTATTGGCAAGGTCCTGACTAGCAGCTTATGTCTTTCCCCTCTGGTGTCTCCATGGCAGCTTCTTGACTCTGCCTACACTCTCTATACATATCTCGTCCAGTCTGGCTATATTTTGTTAAGCCATTGGCTGGAAGCAGCTTCTTTACTCATTAACTAATAAAAGCAACACATATACAGAAGGACTTCTCATGTCAGACAGAGTCATAGATTCAAAGAATAATTTAAAGATAATAAACTGAGCTTCTTAAAAGTAATAAAAATTTATAATAAAATTTTATATTATAAAAAATTATTATAAAAATTATAATAAGCCATGTAAAAATGGAAAATACACCGAGTCTGGGTTATGTATATTACTTGCTTTCTTTGAATTTTTGACTGCTAATGAGCTAACTACAGAGAGACATTTGATTGTGGGGACTGTTAAGCTAAACCAATATAAAAGTATCTTGACTTCAAAATTTAGGTCTAAGGATATGTTGCTTTGAAAAAGAGGTTCTACTTTGTTTCCACATAAGATGAGAAGCTATGGATTCCTTCCAGGTTAATATGGTTTGATCAAGCAAAACTCCCTGAGAGGTCTCCAATAGAAACAATAAACCCATGTGATCCAACATCCAAAACAGCTTCAAGACAACTGGCTGAGACAATGCAGCCTCACAGACTACTACAGCAAAGATTTAGCCTTAATTCTAAATTTTCTCAGGATCTCCATTATATTACGCACCCCAGTCAGCAGGAAGTAGTATAGAGAACTATGCTCAAATTTCCAAAATATTGTTTATGGATATTTGTTTTCATTTAAGGGGGATCAGTTATAAATGATTAATTGTCGTAGACAATCTCTTTCTAAAGAAGAAAGGAGGATATGGTATAGAAATGATGGGGGAAAGGGTAGATTATTATTAAAAAGGGGGGTAGATTATTGAATCTACTTTAGTCCAAAAAACAACTGTTAATCTCAAAATGCTTTACAGTAGTATGAATTTTGTTTTATTGATATAAACGTAAGGTCAATTTTGTTATACTATATGTATATTTCTACTCTTGTTTAAGGTATTATGTTTTATACAGCTCATTTAATATGTAATGCATAGTTAAGAAATATAAATTTATAGTTATCTATGTAGTTAAACTTATAGACAAGTTAGGCTTTCCAAATATGCAAAGATACATTTAAGATGGATAAGTAATCGTCAAACACTTCAAAGGATATGGCATTTAAAATGTTTTGAGAACTTAGAATTTTCTTCACAATAAGACATGTCTGCTCCTAGCAACACCAATTATTTTGAGGGGATGATGGGTATTAAAGAAGTACCTTATGGAATTTGCTTTTAATGTGACAAGGCTAGCCATTTGGGCAAGAAACTGTTTTTGCCTGGGCTGCTTGACAATATACTATATAAACTACACATACAAGGCCTACAGGAAAATGACTGCTAGATTTGCCAAAACAAGGCGGGACAGTTCTTCAGGGTTCCTGTTTCATGAAAGAATCTGCCAGATATTCTTTAGGACAGAGAAGAAAGAAACTGAAGAATTTTGCCAAAATAGGTGGCACACTCCTTCAAATCTCTTGCTTCACTGAGAAATCTACCAGATACACTAAAGACTAAAGATAGATGCCCCAATGTTACATAATAACTGTGGGTGACTGTCCAGGCAACCAGATATCTCTGTCATTTCTAGAGTTTTGGAAGTTACTTACAATACACTTACATTCTTCTGTGGTCTTTGATGGAGTTGAAGACTAGATAGCTATAATTATAGTTTCCCTTAGTTATGAAAAACAATAAACTAGATATGAAACTTTAGGCTCACAAAGATAAAATAGATGACAGAGTATTTTCTTTAATTTTGTCAAACACAAATAGATTAAATATTATAACTGTAATTCTTGCTTGATAACTATTTTGCTACATGTAATTTTACAATGTTAAAGTGAAAATGTTCCTTTTTTTATTAGAGAGAAAAGAGGAGATGATATGGGATACCCTTCTGTATGCCATGAATATGTTTTATTACCATTGATTAATAAAGAAGCTGATTTGGTCAATAGCCAGGCAGAATAGAGCCAGGCAGGAAATCCAAACAGAGAAACAAAAGAAAAAAGGGAGGAGTCAGGGAGATGCCAGCAGCCTCTGGAGAATCAAGATGTGAAATAATGTCATGGCCATGTAGCAATACAGAGATTAATAGAAATTGGTTAATTTAAGATGTAAAAGCTAGTTAGTAATAAGCCTGAGACATCAGCCAAACATTTTGTATTTAATATTAAGCCTCAGAGCAGATATTTGGGAACTGGCAGGTGGGAGAGAAACCTTCAGTTACAGTATGACATGGGAGTAAAATGAGACTCTGTTTCAGTTTGGCAAAAATTCTTAATGTAATGAATACCAACTACTCCCACATTCTGAAGGTGCTGCTATACCATCAAAGCAGAGTTTGTAGTTTTGTGAACATTAGTTGGTCATCTATTCTTCTACCTCTAAAAATAAGGTGATTGATACTGAGGGAAATGCAACAGAGTTTCAGTCCCACTGGGTCCTGCAGTCATTCAGTCACAAAGAAACACAGAGGTTTATAACAATTACAAACTGTTTGGCTTATTAGCACAGACTTATTATTAACTAGTTATTACAACTTAATTAACCCAAAATTCTTGTCTATGTTTAGCCACCTGGCTTAGTACCTTACTCAGTGAGGCATTCTCCTCTTACTTCCTCTGCATCTGGCTGGTGACTGCAGACTGAGCCTTTCCTCTTCCCAGAATTCTCCTAGTCAGTCGCACTGCCTATACTTACTGTGTGGCTACTGGCCAATCAGCATTTCATTAAACCAATACAAGTGACAAATCTTTAGATGGTACAAGAGCATTATCCCACAGCAGGGAGGTTTTGCCTTGATTTGTTTTGTAGTGCTAGGAATTAAACACCCTCTCAACCATGACCATACCCTGCCCCAGGCTCTCATGCATGATAGCTAGTGATCTACCTCGTGCATGCTAGCTCATGATCCTACCACTGAGCTGACAGGTTTTAAAGATTAAAAAAAAATCTAGAGTGAGTTGTGCAACTGAAATAGTATTTTCCTTCCCCATAGTGGCCACTTTCCACCAACATGACACCTCCAATGCAGCAAGATGGGTATCAAAAAACACCAGTGAGTTCTGAGTGTCTCCAATACACATATGAGAACATCTTTAGGTTGCCTGTAGTAGTTTGAGGCAGCCTAGTAGAGAGCACTGGAGCAGAACTACACACCTATCAACAACAGAAATGAGATGCTGGTTTGGGCATTGCAGGAGAAGGTTGTTGGGCTGAAACTGGATCTTCTGTGAGCAGACAGCCTTCAGAAGAAGGCTAGGAGGTCTCAGAGGGTTTATAGGTCATGACCTGGTAAAGAAGCTACCAGTGAGCACCTCTCCAATGAATCATGGAGGAGCCTCAAAAGCACCCATCACAGGGTTTCTTTGCTTCTTGGCCACAACCAGCGAAACAAGCATCTACTACATTAACTCTCATTAGAGGTTTCTGTCCCACCTCTCCTGGCTCGTTCACATCAATACTGAAGGAGCCAGAGAGCCCAGTGAGAGGACAAGGAAAGAACCCACATGCTCCCACCCACATCCGCTTGCACAGCAAGCTTCCACTTGAAGTCAGTCCAAGTTGAGGGAAAAGAAGATGTATCTTTGAATGAAGTTCAGAAATTTTACTTACAGTGGCCTAGCTATATTAATTAGTAAATGAAGACTGTTTTAGGGAGTCAAGTAGTCAGAGGAAACAGATTTTTATTAGCTCACTGTGAGGATACAAGCTGTGAGGCCTGCTCAAGATTTTATCTGAGAGCAGAGGAAGATGAAAAGGCACCAAAGACAGCCAGAGAAAGAAAGCCCAGATATGTTTCTGAGTGGACTCTTCCACATCTTTCCTCTTCCATATTTGTCCAGAGCCCTTACTGAAAGAAATCATGTTTGTTCCTGTCGGTTATGCCTCATTCCTAATTCCTGGCCATCAGTCATTAGGCCAATGACATGGCATCTGACTAAAGCGAGGCAAATGACAGACCAGCCAACAACCTGTAAACAGCCTTGTACAAAAAGATAAAATATACATGAGACCCTGTATCAAAAATCCCAACAGCAGCAACTGTAACAGGGAAAGGTACAGACACTCGGGGTCCTTGGCATAGGAACCTGAGAAAAATATAATCAGGAGATAGTATACTTACCCATGGGTGGTGTGGGATAATTGTCTGTATTCTGTCAATCATATTTTAAATAAACATTGATTGGCCAGGCAGGAAGTATAGGTGGGTCAACCAAACAGGAAGTAGAGGCAGGGCAATGAGAATAGGAGAATTCTGGGAAGCAGGAAGCTCCCTCGGCACTCCTGCCCAGACCACCAAAGAAGCAGGATGTGACCTGCCCCGCTGAAAAAGATACTGAGCCATGTGGTTAACACAGATAAGGATAATGGGTTAATATAAGCTACAAGAGCTAATAAGAAGCTTGAGCTAATGGGCCAATCAGTTTGTAATCTAATGCAGTCTCTCTGTGTGATTTTCTTTGGGACTAAACAGCTGGGGAACTGGGCAGGATGGAAGCCCCAGGCCCATCATGTTACAGAATGGCGCCCACGTGGATAACTGCATCCACAGAAAGCCTGAGAAAGCTTGGGAAAGAATAAAGTAAAGCACGTTTTCTTGGTAGCAGCAATTTCTTGAGTCTGCTCTGCTTGCTAGAGGCAAGCAAATGCTCTCATCTAAGAGAGGCTTCCTGACTCAGCTTTAGCTATAAAACCTTACAGCTCTTTTAAGAGGTCCTGCCATGAACACTTAAATGGTGTTGATGAAAAGTTGACTGCATGCTTTTCAGTTTTCAGCCATAGCAGGAAAAAAGCTGCGCCGTTTTAAAATGCTGGCTTTCTAGGCCATCCTGCCAGGGCAAACTCTGACTCTTTCGGGTAGGTGGTCTGACTGCGGAGCACTTGAATGTGGTTTGTGAGCAGAATGCTGCAGCTTGCTTGCTGGAAGGGACCTTGAAATGCCATAGAGTTGTGGCAATAAATGTGGCTACAGCCGGTACCTCAGCCATGAGGCTGAAATCTCAGAAAGCTAAGAAATGGGCTGGATCCAGCCGTCAAAGCCATGACTTTAATCCTACCCATATTGCTTGGTAAAGTAAAGACTCATGTAGTCATAAAAAGAGAGAGATATAGTAAAGAGAGATTCAAAGACAAAGAAAACCTCTAAATGGTTTACAGTGTGTTAAAAATATATGCAGGCTAAAGGTTAAAAGTTCTTAAAGTAAAAAAGAAAGAAAGAGAGTGGTTGGGTGTGGTGGTATATACCTTTATCCCAACACTTGGGAGGCAGAGGTAGATTGACCTCTGTGACTTCAAGGTGTGGTATCACACACCTTTAATCCCAAAGCTTGGGAGGCAGAGGCAGATAGATCTCTGTGAGTTCAAGGTGTGGTAGCACACGCCTTTAATCCCAGCACTGGGGAGGCACAGAAAGGTGGATCTCTGTGAGTTCAAGGATAGCTTGGTCTACAGAGAGAGTTCCAGGACAAAGATACACAGAGAACCTGTCTCAAAAAGCCAAAAGTTAAAAATTAAAAATAAAAGAAATAGAGTTTAAAATAAAGCCTCATAAAGATGGAAAATACACAGAATCTTGATACTATATGTTATTATGCTCTCTTTGAATTGTTTGAATGCTGAGGAAGAAGCAACAGCTGCTAAAAGATATTTGCTTATAAATGCTGCTGAATTAATCCAAGATAGGTATTTTGAAAAATACCTTGACTTCAAAATTGAATTCAAAAGGTACGTTACTTTGGAGAAGAGATTTTGCTTTTGTTTCACAGGAAATGAGAGGCTGTGGATGCATTCTGAGTTAAGAAAACTCAGGTTTGATCAAGGAAGACCACCTGAGAAATCTCCTGTAGGAATAGATGGCCCAGATGTCTGAGTTATACATCCAGAATAGATTCAAGATGCTGCCTGAGATGATCAAGACTCACAGGATACTCCAGTCAGGACTTGATCATAATTCTAAATTTTCTTTAGGTCCCCATAAGATTATCAGCACCCCCAACCAGCTGGAAGTAGCCTGGAATACTATGCCCACATTCCCAAAAAATGGACTGTGGATATTTTTCTTTGTTTAAAAAAATAAGAGGGGGAAGTGGTGTGGGATAATTGTCTATATTCTGTCAATCATGTTTTAAATAAATGCTGATTGGCCAGGCAGGAAGTATAGGAGGGTCAACCAGACAGGAAAGAGAGGCAGGGCGATGAGAATAGGAGAATTCTGGGAAGCAGGAAGCTCCCTCGGCACTCCTGCCCAGACCACCAAAGAAGCAGGATGTGACCTGCCCTGCTGAAAAAGGTACCGAGCCATGTGGCTAACATAGATAAGAATAATGAGTTAATATAACTTATAAGAACTAATACTTAGCCTGAGTTAATGGGCCAATCAGTTTATAATCTTCTGGAGACCTCTGTGTGATTTTCTTTGGGACCTAATGACTGTGGGACCTGGTGGGAGGACAGAAACCAACCAGGCCTTCATGTTACACATGGGAACTGAAACTAAGATACTCCCCAACAAATACTTATTAAGATCTTTCTTTCTTCTGTTGCCATAAAGATTAAGAAACAGAATTTCTGTCTCTACAGAACTAAAGTTCTAATGGAGGAGAGGAAATCAACCAAATAAATAAATGAAATAATCACAAGTGATTATTATTTCCCTGAAGGAAGTAAATAAAATATATAGGTAAGAAACAAGCAAGCAAGAAAAAGAGAGATACTTATTAGTCTCTACATAAAATGGAACTCTAGTGAGGGATGTCTGGGGTGTGGTGTTTAAATTGAGAGCTGAAGAATAATTGGTCCATATCTATAAAGAGCTAATGGAAAACTACCCCCAAATAGAGGCAAATACAAAAACACTGAGGTAGACAGTTGCTCAGCACACTTCCAGAACTGACAGCTGGCCAGGGAACTAGAGCAGAGGTAGCAAGAGGGAAGATGAGATTAGAGGGAGATGGGAGCCAGACCATGTGGAGATTGGGAAGTGGTGGTGAGCGCAGCACAGTCTAGTGAGGCAGGATGGAAGCCAGTGCAAACTAGATGAACACTGCCTGGGTTCAAAAGGACAGTGACTGATGCTAGCTAGTTAAATCTATAGCTAATGATGACAGTCATCTGCATGAAATAATTTTCATCAACAATGGATTGCAGAAGAAAAAGTTTACTATAGAAGTTGACATTTCATGCCACATACATCTTCTATTTCTTCCCCTTTCTCTGCCTTCTTCCTACCCCACACTTCCTCGGATTTTTGGAGGAAAGAGTTTTCCATGTACCCCAGATCAGCCTAAAATTTCCAGTCTTCTTGCTTCAGTATTCTGGGTGCTGTAATTTGTAAATATATATGGCATGCCACCGTACACATCTCTACTGTGTTTCTTGATTGTATGAAACTGTTTTGATTGACGTGCATTATGTTTTTGTAGGTACACTCTGTAATATCACACAATGATGAGATTGTTTAATGTTACATTTCTCAGGCTGCATCTGCATTATTAGATGACTGTAGGTGCTTTCGTGCTTGCCAATGCTATATGTGTCAAAGATTGGCAAGACTGCCTAAAAGTGACTTGTTGGAGGGATGCCTGGTCATTCCCAGCTGCTTAGCCCCGAAATAATCACACAGAAACTGTATTAATTAAGTCACTGCTTGGCCCATTAGCTCTAGCTTCTTATTGTCTAACTCTTACATATTAATTTAACCCATTTCTATTAATCTGTGTATTGCCACATGGCTGTGGCTTACTGGCTAAAGTTCTGGCATCTGTCTCCAGCAGGACTACATGGCTTCTCTCTGACTCCACCTCCTCTCTCCCAGCATTCCATTTAGTTTTCCCCACCTAGATCTGTTCCCCTATAGCTCTGCTATAGGCCCAAAGCAATTCCTTTATTAACCTTTATTCACAGCATACAGAGGGAATCCACATCACCTCCCCTTTTCTGTTTAAATGAAATGAAGGTTTTAACTTTAATATACTAAAATTACATATAACAAAATACTATCAAGCAAGAATTATAGTTACAATATTTGTATCTATCTTTTATCTTGACTAAGGAAAACTATAACTATAAATACTTCAACTCTGTCAAAGACTCCAGAAGGATATAATATTACCTAAGTAAACAGGAAGTACATTGTAAGCAACTTCCAAAACTCTAGAAATGACAGAGACATCTCACTGCCTAGACAGTTACCCAAAGTTCTTCTGTACCATTGGGACATCCATGTTCAGCCTACAGGCCCATAGTATCTGGCAGAATTTTCCATGAAGGAGGAAATTTTAAAGACAGTTTGGCCTATATTGGCAGATTTCTGTGGAGAGGAAAAAAATCCAGCATTCCCCAGGAACTTGTGAAACAGAATCCCATCTGCCAAAAGGAGTCATTTCCTTTACCTCTGGCAGAAGGGACATATAATTGTGCCTATCAGCATATCAAAGCCATTGCTAGCCTGCAGGATCCCTCAGTATCACAGGTACCTATGTACATTTCAAAGCCCTGGCCCTTCTCACCACTCCACCTTCCCAGGCTTCTCTCCTCCTAGATAACCCTCCCTGTCCTGCGCCTCTGTCTCTCTCTCTCTCTCTCTCTCTCTCTCTCTCTCTCTCTCTCTCTCTCTCCCCTTGCCCTCTCACTTTCTGTTATTCTCTCCTCTCTCACAGATAGCCCTGGCCACATCTAGTCCGTTGGTCTTTTCTCTTGGCTTTGGACATTTCCAGATGCCTCTGTATATTCTCTCTCTCTCTCTTACCTGCAATAAAAACCTCCTCCTTAACTGTACCATTGTGCGGTCAGATCATGTTGACTGTTTCTTTACTGAGCCCTCCCACAGTCACTAGGTAGTCAATATCTGAGGCTTTTTAGGCCATACAGTGTTGATAGCAACTGTTGGGCTTTTCTGCTGAGCACGGAAATGGTCACAGCTAGATAAATGAATCAGCTTAATATTATTTAGGAACATCAAAACTTGAATTTCATATTATTTTCATGAAAGAAGAAATAGACTTTCAGAGTTAGAGAGATTGCTTAGTGGTTAGGAACATTGGCTGTTCTTCCATAAGACAAGGGTTCAATTCCCAGCACCAATATGGCCACTCACAATGATCTATAACTCCAGTTTCAGGGTATCCAATACCTAGCCTTAATTGGCACTGCATACATGTACATAGACATATATTCAAGAAAAATACATTAAATAAATTTTAAAATAAAGATTTGTAAAACATTTATAAATAAAAAAAAGAAATGGCCTTAGCTTGTGGCCACAAAAAATTAATTATAAAGACTAGTCCCCCAGTCATAGTTTCCCAACTATATCCTAGATTATTGACTGGCTAATAATTAATTTATATCTTCAAAGCCAAGACATATGCAATTCATATATTCATTTCACATAAAAAATAACCTGAGGCAAATATCTCAGCACAACCAAGATATGAACCCAGGCAAATATGTCTCCAGATCACATGTTAATTTTGTAATCCAGCCTCACACTAAGTAATCAGACTTAACAAATATCAGACACATCTGGAATGAAGGAATAGACCTTCAAAATCTGTCCCTCCAAGAAATGCAAAAACTGTGGCAGGGACTGGGCTCTCAAACCAAGTTGTTAGAACTCTATAAATTAAGCAAAGGGTTCCAATTCTCAAAAGGAATCTATTGACTAAAAATTGACAAATCTTCATATAAACAGATTTGTGGTATTATTTAAGGAATTATTTGTGTTAATTTTATTCGTATTATTGTTTTTCCTGCCTGAATGTGTGTGTATGCATGCATGTATGTATGTATACTTCACGTACTCGAGCCAGAAGAAGGCATTGGAGTCCCCTGGATCTGTAGTTATGAACAGTAATGAGCCATTATGTAGATGCTGGGAACTGGTTTGAGGTCCTCAGTAAGAACAGCAAGTGCTCTTAACAGTTGAGTCACCTCTCCACCTCTAGTTTGTGGTATTTTAAACTTATCTATTCCCACACTCTTCCCAACTACCCAGAAGTGCTGGAAATTAACAGCTTTAAAAGCATAATAGCTGTAAAAGGCAGGAGACTTGTGGCCTCTATGAGGGTGCAGCATTGGCTTGAAGATCCCCCATTTCAGACAACCATTCTTGTTTTTCTTGCACATCAAAAACTTGGAAACTGTAGTCACAGAGCTTTATTTAGTATGACTTGGTGCTCACTTGGTGTGAGAAGCCCCTCTTCTGGCTATCTTAGGTACTCCACACACATGGTACACAGAATACATGCAGGCAAGACATCCAGACACATAAAATAAAATTTAATAAATGTCTAAAAAAGTAAAGCCAACATGCTTTGATGAGTATATCAATCTTGTGTTCAAAGTGTACAGATTAAATCATTTCAATGACTAGTTAGCAACAAAAAATTAAGGTATACACAAAAGAAATAAACAAAAAGATAGCAGAAGTGGTTAGCAAGGAAGCCTTGACACTGGATATTCCAAGCAATGACTTAATGCCAGCTTCACAAATATGTTCAAAGAAAGAAAGCCACATGTAAAGAACCAGCAGACTGCATGGCAATGTCTTACTAAATGGAATTTCACTGCACTATGAATCCTGTTTTCTAAAAATACGAATGAAAGAGGAACAAGCTGGGTATGGTGGCCTGAGATCCCAGCACTTAGAAAGCAGATGGAGGAGAATAAGTTCAAGATCATAGCAAGCTCATGTCCAGCCTGTACTACCTGTATCAAAAAAAAAAGTCAAAAAAATTTTTAAAGATCCAAATATAGATTCCAGAGCTAAAGAGAGAGTTTCATTGAAGTGGAGACTTCACTGCTGTGACTCAGATGCTAATCAGAGATGGAAGAAGGGAATACACAAACTGGAAGACAGATCGGTTCCTATTATGCAGTTTTAGATGTTAGGGGAAAGAACAGCAAGCAGAACCAATTAACCAAACAATGTCAGAGCCCTATATTAAACCATACAGCTTATCAGAACATATAGAAGGAGAATTATAGGAGGAGAGGGGGTAGAAAAAGAGCCACAGAAATAACAGAATAATGGCTTCAATTCCCAAAATTTGATTAAAAACATTCAACACATCCAAGAAACTCAACAACTCCAAATGGGAAATTGTCAATATTCTCTGAAGTCTAAGAAAACATGTGACAAGATATGGTTGGAGACTAAAACAATAGATGATGATGTACTCAATGAGACGGCAGGATGAAGAGACAGGATGAGTTCATCGTGTAGCAAGTGGTCTTGACAAAGCTGCTTTATAATCACAAGCTTAAGGAGGCCAGCAGGTACTCAGACAATATGGCCATTCAAAGTGCAAAAAGGAAAGAGACAAAAATGGTCAACCAAAACTTCTATATTCAGTAAAATTATCTTTCAAAAGAAAAGAGAAACTTAGGAATTTTCAGACAAACCAAAAAGGAAATAAATTATGACTACTATGCCTGCCTTATAAGAAATAACTAATAGGAGAATGAGAAAATGTTTGGCAGTAATCCAAAAAGCTACGTGTAAAGATAGATAGATAGATAGTTAGATGATAGATAGATAGATAGATAGATAGATAGATAGATAGATAGGACCCAAAAGTTAATTACATAGGTATCAAGGACCATATAAATGCATTTCTGTTGTGACTCATTTTTTCTATCTGATTTAAAATGTAAGTATATTAACCAGTAATTATAAAATCCTATTGATAGCTACATATAGGACATATAGAAATATAATTTATGTGACAGAAAAAGTATGGGAGGTAATAAAGCCATTTGGAGTATGTTTTAAAATATGCTATTGAAACTGAATTGGTATTAGTCTAACCTAGATCATTAAAATTAAGGTTTCAGTTGTAATCTTCAAGGGAACCACTAAGGAAATAACAGGCCACTGTGAAGGCGCAGAGAGGTAAAAGTGCTCACCACCAGATTTGGCGAGCCGAGCGTGACCCCTGGAACCCACATGTGAAAGGAGAGAACTGACTTCCATAAATTGTCCTCTGACCTCCACATATACACTGTGTCACAAAGGCACAATAAATAAGTGCAAAAAGGAGAAAATAACAAAAATAGTAAGAACAAATGACAAAAGAATTTAGTACACTATAAAATATCTATTTAACAACAACAAAGTAAGGCCAGGTGTGGTGGGAGACACTTTTAATCCCAGCACCTGGGAGACAGATGCAGACAAATCTGTGAATTAGAGGCTAGCCTCATCTACATAATGAGATTCAGGCCATCCAGAGTTATTTAGTGAGATCCTGTCTCAAAGAGAGAGGCAGAGAAAGAGAGACAGAGAGACAGAAAGAGAGAATGAAGAACAGCTTTGTCCCATCTAGTTCTATGTCAACATGACACAAGCTAGACTCCTTTGGGAAAAGGGAACCTCAGTTGAGAAAATGGCCCTTACTGGATCGACCTGTGGCCAAGGCTGTATCTTCTTGGTTGATGATTGATATTGGAGGGTCCATACCACAGAGACTGGTGTCAACCCTGGGCTGGTGGTCCTGGATAGTATAACAAGGCAGACTGAACAAACCATGAGGAACAAGACAGTAAGCAGCATCCTCCATGGCCTCTGCATCAGCTCCTGCTTCCAGGCTCCTGCCCTGTTTAAGGTCCTGTCCTGACTTCCTTCAGTGATGAACAGTGATATGGAAGTATTAGTCAAATAAACCCTTTCCTCCCCAAGTTGCTTTTGGTCATGATGTTTCAGCACAGCAATAGAAGCCCTAAGACAGGCCCCAACACAGTTAAGAAGATTAATAACACACAGTATATCCTCCAAACACAACAGTATAAAATTAAAAGCCAATAGCAACAGAAAATTTGGAATTTGGAATTCAACAAATAAGTAGAAAAACTTTAAACAACATATGGATAACTAGTGAGCCAAGAAAGAAATCATGATGAATGAACTCTGGCACTTTGAATGTGACCTAAATTAAAGCAATTTCAGAAACTTGCTTGTGTGTTTACCTCTAATGCTTCTCACAGAATAACTGACTTTGGGAACATGCTATCAAATATTCTCTGCTATTATTATTATTTATTACTAAGCTTGCCACGGATCATTTAATGTTGTTTACTCTAACTCCAAAAATGTCACCATTGACACACTTTGCTTACTGTGACAAGTGCTATAGAAATGCCATGGGGAGTTAACAGAGGCATTCGTAGGTGATGGTGACATCCAGTTCCTCAAGTCAAAAAGTTCAAAGTCACCGTTGATTTCGTCATAGTCAATATCTAATCCACAAGCAAATTCTCCAAAAATGCCAACACAGCCTCTCTTCTAAGGCGCTGTCACCATTAGCTCTAAGTCATTACACTGACCCACCCCTTCCCTCACCGCCCCCACACCCCAAAGCTGGCTCCTCTGCTAATGCTCCGACGATTTAGTTGTTCAGCAGCAGGCAGAACAGTACCGATAAATTGCAAATTAAATCGGGACTGTTCTGACTGTGCCCTGAGGGACCGACTTAACCTGGGCCCTGGCTGCTTCTCTGGCCCATACTCAGCTTTCTCACTGCTGGGTAGAGCCCAACCCTACAAACACACACTTGCCTTTAGCCCTCTGTCCTTGCTGTTTCTCAGCCAGGGACACCCTTAGCTCCCTGGTTCCCTCTCTTCATTCATTCAGGTCTTGTGGACTTTGACTTCTTCAGGGAGGTTTTCTCTAACTATCCATCAGCAGTAATATCCTGCTACACCCTATCTGCTACAAATGCTTTGTCACAGCCAGCAGCTGTCGCCACCTGACATTACACGTTTTTTAAATGCTTATTGCCTGTCTCTTTCTAGTA
This sequence comes from Ondatra zibethicus, assembly GCA_004026605.1. Taxonomy (NCBI): domain Eukaryota; kingdom Metazoa; phylum Chordata; class Mammalia; order Rodentia; family Cricetidae; genus Ondatra; species Ondatra zibethicus. The sequence goes on from PVIU01006464.1 coordinate 97,295, forward strand.
AAAGTTGAACTCTATGTTTTTGTCCCTTGTTCACTGTTACATTTTTTAAAATTCTACCTACACCACACAGTTTCTACCTGGCACATAGCAAAATGGAAACTAACTATTGGTTGGAAAATATTAATGAGGAGGCAGAAACTTTATCTTGAAGAAACAAGAGGGCTGTGGGGATGGAGAAGAATCAAGTCCAAGCAAACGTTAAAGCCGGAGGCAGACACACTGTGGCCCCAGGGCAAAGTGGCATCCTGGGCCTTTTCCAGTCACTTCACTCTCTTTTTTATAATGTATTTAATTGATTTATTTTTTAAGATGTATTTTTATTTTATATGCATTAGTGTCTCACCTGCATGTGTTGTCTATGTGAGGATGTCAGATCCCCTGGAACTGGAGTTACAGACAGTTGTGAGCAGCCATGTGGGTGCTGGGAACTGAACCTGGGTCCTCTGGAAGAGCAGCCAGTGCTCTCAACCGCTGAGCCATCTCTCCAGCCCCACTTCACTATTTTTAGAAATACATTTTTTTCTTTACCAAAACACAGCAGAACTCATTCATTTCCATATCCTCTGTGACTTACTTCATGCTGTATCATTGGGGTTAAATAGTTGAAACAGAGATTATGTAGTACACAAAGATGAAAAAAACTTGCTGTCCCGGCCTTTACAAAAGTTTCACTAAACTCTGATTACAGCAGCTGGGTGAGCAACTCTCCTGTGAGGCCTGTACCCATTGTAGAGCCTGAACCACTGTCCATCTCTTCAATGCCATCCTCAAACTCCATACTCCAGCTCTGCTGCAGAGCTAAAATAGCTAAGTAAGGTGGTCAAATATCTGACTTTCATAGTTGGTAGATTCTGATTTTTACATATGGAAATAATACTGGGTTATAAATATGATCTGAGCTGTGACCACAAGACGGTAACAGCTGTGAATGGCTGGGATAAGGACAATATTGCTTTACCTAAACAGTGAACCCTAGCAGAGTTCTTGCTTCTTGTACTGTGTACCTCTGGACTTTGCACTTTTCAGCTACCACGACAGACCTTTGGTGTGGCTATCGAAGCATTTATGCTAACCCAGACAGATCAATGATAAGAGCACCGAAAAAGTCAGCCTATGAATCGTTGTAGTCATCCTTTTCATGGAAAGACTAAATTTTCTTAAACTAACAGTTAATCTCTTCAAATAAAATATCAATGTATGAAACAAACACAAACCTTTTCCAGTTTTCAGATCAAATGTCCTCACTTCCATGGTGGCGGGGAAGAGGGTGTCCTCTGCTCTACTAAATGAAATTAAACTCAGCCTGTGTCACCTACAGCATGTAGCTCATTCCTCTGACAAGTATGTCACATTATGCTTTGATATGAAGTTGTTTGTGACCAGATCTATACGCTTCTATAGAATACGATCTTTTCACTCGCCTGACTTCCACCTTGATAGCTTCTGAACACCTGGTGTCTGGAATAACACATGACCCCAATAACTGAATGTTAACTCTCAGCATCCACCATATCTTTTCTTCTGCTTTGCCATAATAGAGCTCGTCAGACTGGCTTCCTGTGATGTTTTGAATGCAGCCCCCAAAAGTTCATGCCTCTATTGGAAACAGCAATCCTCGAGTTCACGTTAATAGCGTTTAGAGTGAAGGCATAAAATGAGGTCTTTAGTGTAAGGTTCCCAGGATGACATCAGCGGCTTGTAAGAAGAAAGACCTCAGCCAGCATGTCGAGGGTCCAGGAATGTGGTGACTTCCACCATGCTCTGACGCAGCTCACCGGCCTCATCACATGCTAACAAGGCGCTAAAACATTATTTTGGACTTCCCAGCTTCCATTTCATAAGCCAAAAAGCTTCTATTCTTTATAAAGATATACACTTGGGTGCTTTGTTACAGGAACAGAAAATGGACTCAGATAGGTCCCTTTCATAAGTGATTTGCTCACTTATGGATCAACATAAAATCTATAATTCTGAAAAAAGTGTCTTTGACATTGACAATTTTTAAAGACAGGTTTTCTTTCACCTCTAAAAAGATAAATGGTCATTGTGTTATAGTTTTCCCCCCTGGATGCTGTTTCCCCGCACACCCTCCTCGATCCTTAAATTACAGTCCTCTTTGTGCACTCTACCAAGCAGTGGAGCAGAAGAGAGAAGAACCTCTGTTTCCCCGTGTTCCCACCTCCCTGCGCCTGTGTCTCATCGATCCAAAATCCTTGCAACCTTTTCTGGCAGGAACCGGCTGTCGAGAAGGGCCGCAGCTTCCCTGCCCTGAATGCTAAGTGACAGAACAGAGAGGCTCCTGGTCGTCCCCACCCTCATCAGAACATGGCTTTTGCTGCTTTTATAGATGACATATGGCTATTTTTTTAAATCATGAGGTCAGTAACTTGTAATAGAGATTCCCACCATGACTGCAGTAGGCCCTGGGCCAGCTACAGCTACAGCTCGGCTACTGTCATCAAAGATCCAGTGCCCAAAGAGAGCAAAGGTGTGCACCTCCTTCTGGCGTTAACCCTAGCTGGGCCTGTGGCCCTGTGGCCTTCCAGGCCGCTACTGGGGTTGACCTCAGTCTTCTGTCTTCCTCAGCACCTACCAGATGCTGCTGCCAGACTAAAAGGGAAGAGGAATTGATTTCAGTTTCCAGCTTGAGACTGTCTTCCTCGCTGTGACCTTGACCAAGGCTCTTTCACTTTCCTGCCAGGCCTCAGCCTGTTTACTCTCCACACTGTTTTGGAGCACTTCTCCGGAATATTTTTTTTTCTTTATTTCTTCTCTGTGGCCTCTCATCTTGCCTGGCCTTGTGCCCTGACCCACTCCAAACCCAGCAGGACCTCCCTCTGCCATCCAGGATAACGATGGGCACTAAGACAGAGCCTGGCTCTCGGCAGGACCTGTGGCTGGGAGGGAACTGGGGCTGCCTGGCTTGTCTTTCCAGGCCTAAGAATTGATCTGACCCTTGTTAATGAAGAGCACATGGTACTAATCTTGAGGTGGGGTGACCTTTTCAGGAATTATGCCTATTTTTGTCTCCTGACTTTATTTACAAGATGAAAATACCTGGAAGGCACAAATATTCCGAGAAAGATAATGGCAGGACAGTGGTCAGCGATCCTTGGAAGGAAGCAGTAATTGCTTTAGGCTAAGAATGAGAGAAAGTCATCCAGGGGAACTCAAATTTGATCAGACTATCCAACAATAAGATCCAAACTAGATTAGGAAACTCCATCTCCGAGCAATTATACTTCCCTTTCCAACGACTGTATCTTATTGCCAGGACCTGGGGCCTACCTAGGAAATCAATGTTTGCTACACACCACTACAGAAATACCCATGTATCCCATGGGACCGTTCTTTTCCCCCAGGGCCACATCCCCACAAACCGAGTCCAAGTTTGCCTTTGTTGCTCTGATGCACAGTGGAGATCCTGGTTCTGCAGTCTAGCAGTCAGGGGTCCGAGGCCAGGGTGCGGCAGTTTGCCCTCTCAGGATTTACCAGCTGGAAGCCTGGTCTCCAGTGGAGTAGTTATTGAAACGGAGGAGACTTTGGGAGGTGAGGACTAGTGGGGGGGGGGGGGTAGGAAGGGATGCGGAGGGGACATAATTAGGTCATGGTGCCCCATGACTCAGAAAGGATGATTGGTGGTCTAGTAGAGTTGGTGAGTTCCTGCAGGTGTGGGTTCTTTAACAAGTGAGCCTGGACCCTCCCTCGTTTCTTCAAGCTTCCTCTCTCACTGTAAAATTACTCCACCTTGTACATGCTCCCACCATTAGGACCTTAACTATACTGAGCTTTAGCTGGAAGGTCCTCACCAGAGCCAAGGAGACGCTGATACTGTGTTCTTGGATTTCCAGAAATAGAACTAGATAAACCTCTTTTCTTTATGAAACACCAGCCCCAGGTACCTTGTTATAGCAACACAGTGACTAAAACACGGTTAATATCTAAGTTTCCTTTATTTCTCTAGACTTCAACTTCCTTCTCAAGCCAAATAAATAGATTCTTTCCTTATAGTCTAATAAAATATTCCTTATATATAAGGAAATAAAATTTATAAAAATAACTTTTTTTTGTCCCACGGAGCCGAGCAGAGAGGAGCTGGCAACCCTCAGTAGGCCTGCTTTTGGGACCGGGATCCTCGCCCAACCAGCTTCCGCGGATTCATCTGGACCCTGTCCCGGCTGCACCTGAGCTCGGCCCACCCGGGCTGAGGCCTTGGGGGAAGGGCGAGTCCCCTGCTAGGGGGCCTCCTTTGTCCCACG